>LS052060.1:0-10158 GCA_900241095.1 Acartia tonsa | reverse complement strand
TCTAGGCGTTGCAAAGTTTTAAGTTCGCCAAATTTGAGATATGCCAGAAAGCCGGACCCACCTTTTTCCCCACAACCACAAAAACACCCTAATTGTAATGAGTCAGTGCTACTAAATATAGAATCAAAAGTAATGTGTGACAAAAAATATGTTTTTTTTTTAAATTTCTAATTCAAATATTGTAATAGGTGTATTGGTGACATCCTTGGTTTCAGTATTATGTTCTTCATTGTTTTCTTTGCCTTTGCTCAGCTGGGATATCTACTGTTTGGAACTCAGGAATTGTGTTATATAAATTGAAATTTAATCCAGGAATCTTCTGGGATTCCAAATGTTAAAAAATTACTAAAGATTAAATCCATTGGTAAAATGTTTGAATAATTGTAGATCAGTATCAACCAATTTAAAATCATTTTAGTGCCCAAAGTTTTTAAGCCACTGATTACATGCATGGTTATTCAATTTTAGGTACCAGTGTTCTTGTTCTAATCATAAAAAAGTATTCCTTGTTTTTGAACCAAAAAAATCAACCATTATAAAATAACAAGGAAAACCTTTTTTTTCTGTAGAGGAAAATGCAGCATATTTTAATGTTTAACAATTGTTTATTTAAGAAAAAATAATCAAGATTAATGAAATTTTATGTATGTTTATGGATAATACATTATTGATATTGATTGTAAAAAAGAGGAAAACGAGAAAATGCATGAAAATGCGAAGTTGTATGTGTATGTTTGTCACAAATGTCACAAAATGAACTCAATTCTTAGCGAATTATTATGCCTGTTCTTTATATACAATTATAGCCCTTTAAATACTCAACAAATGAGTCTTTGTTTACGCTTCGTTGTTAAATGCTGTATTGTCCTGCCAATTATACTGAGATAGTAAAGAGTAACATCCTTAGTATTTTAAGCAAGTGTGATAACATCCATAAGTAGCGAAGCAAAAACATAATGGATAGACAAACGGACAAATTGATTAAAAGAGAGGGATTATCAATCAATCATAACGAATATACTTGATGACCTACAAACAGACACACCAAGTAGCATATCATATACAGCTTAATGCTCATTGGTACAAGGACTCATCACTCAAATTTCAGCCGCATCTTGAACCAACACCCATGTTACATATTACATATTTCACATAGCGTTAAGGTTGGACGGGCAGACTGAAAGACAATGTCAAATATAGAGTATCTAAAAAAGATCAATTACCTCATGTTAAACTTGTATTACAGCAGAGCTTCTAAAAGTGTTGTGCAATAAATAACACAATAATGAATTAGGTGAATGATTTCAGCACTTTTGACTCGGCTATCTTCACCCTGCTTCGTACCATCCTTGGCGATTTCGACTTCTACTCTATTGAGGCAAAGCAATTCTAGAAATAATACCTTTAACAAGGATGATAATGTACATAATTAAGTGTTTATTTTTCAGGTATTCCCTCCCACACTGTCATTTTTGCACTGCACTGAACAAATTTTAAATAAACGACTTGTCTTTTGCAAAAAAAATTAGGTTTCCTTTGGGCTGTTTATTACTAGTCCCTAAAGTTTTATAATAAAGTTTTCGGGAATAGTACCTTTCGTGGCAACGCCCCTTGAAGGGAGATTCTTCGTATTTTTAAAATTGCTTTTTATAGGTTATTTTAGGTTAAGTTAGGTTATATTGGGTTAGGTGATTGCCCTAAAGGGTTAGGCAATTGGCCCCGCAGGGTTCGAGCCCCCCGCAGGGGCTAGAATTAGGAGAAAAGCTACTGTGAAAAATACGAAGAATCGCCCCATAAGGTGCGTTGCCACGAAAAGGACTATACCCAACTTTTCTTATTCGTTGGCTTAACAACTTTGGGGACTTCACTGAATTTTAATTAGTTGGTTCAATAAATCGTTTCAACCACTAATTTCAGTCTAAAGAAAGGGTAATTTTGTGTTTCATCATTGAGGATGTGCATCAATTATCGGCTATTGATTAATTCCTTTAGATCCCTTAAGAAAATATATTATTTTACTTTTTTTTCTTTAGTTAGAAAAAAGTCAAAGGTTTGAATTGCTCTGAATACAGGCCGCCAATAGAATTCTGGGACCAATCTTCTTCTTATGCTACGTGTTCTTTGTCTTCTTTGTTCTGTTGAACATGTTTTTGGCCATCATCAACGACACGTACAGCGAGGTGAAGGCAGAGATTGCGGCGCAACGTAATGAATTTGAGCTGGGAGATTATCTAAAGAGAGGATATAATAACATGCTTGGAAAGGTAATTGCAATAGATTTATTGTCCTAGAAGGGCTGTCAGACACAATAATCTATCCAACTTTAAAAGCAATTTTTAGCAAACTTATATTATGTTTTATATTTAGTCACATCCGATTCAACAAGACGACACCTATAGATAGTTGAATTTCTTAAGATAAAGTTAGCCTTTTGTATTTAGAGGAAAGTTTAAAAATAAATGCTTTTATTGTCAAAATGAGTACACGTTCCAACCAATAATATGGTCAGTGGTTGATTATTTTCATACTTTTTTTATAGTTTTATTAAGGTTTGGAATTAAACTATTAACAGGTTGATAAAAAGAAAAAAAAACTTTTTATTAATCATACTTTTGAAAGATTTAAAAAAATAATTTTAGGTCGGAATGAGGAATAAATTACTTGATATAGAAAATGCTCTAAAACTTGCAAATGCTGACGGTGAAATAACTTATGAGGAAGTTAGACAGAATATGAAAAAGTAAGAGTTTTAATTATAGAAATTGCATTTGTTTCTTTGGTTTTAAACTTTACTTCTAATATGTAAAGTGGAAAGGTATTTTGTCTGAAGCTTATGATTTCAATAACTACTAAAACAAATTATGTTTCACATTTAGAGAAGCTTGACACAGGTCCTGGTATTGATTTAGGCTATTTTACTTTTAGATTTAAGCATTTGGATGGTTTTAAGCTATAATACTGCCACCTTCTTACCTTATACGGAGCCCCTAGAATATACAAATCTACATTGAAATTTCTTCTTAATAATCCCTTTTCTACTGAGAATCTATTCTCGTATATTTTTGATACTTTCGATTTTTTTCTCTTCAATTTAGATAGCAAATTCTATGTTTTTTCCTAGGTGTAACTTTTCTGACATGGAGATTGAGATGTTTTTCGCCAAGTATGATTTGGACGGGGATGGTATTTTCTCTATGGACGAAGGAAACCAGATTATTAATGATCTTGATGCTGACAATATTGATAGAGAGGTAAGAGACATCCCAGTTTTGCAATTCAAATCACTCGACAAATGCATGAAAGACTTTCATAATAGATTTTAGGTCCCTAAAAAAGGGAAAATGGGGCCTTTTTATCTAGTTTGATACATCTTACCCAGGGATCAACACTGCTAGAATGAACCAACCAATCAAAATTGAATAAAAGCTTAAAGCCAATTTATGAAAGAGAGTGTTATAAACTTTAAATTTACAGTAATGATCCCTTCCTACATGAACATGATTATCTCTCAAACTAAATATTACATTCTCAATGAAAAAGCCTCTTATGGATGTTATAATTCCGATTTTTTATAAGAAAAACCGACCCAAGAGTGGAAAGCAGCCGAATAGCCGACACAATTCTGTTGTTGCCATCACTGGAAATATCAACCATGAAGAATTTGGAATGTGAGTTTTTGATAGAGAAACTACTATACAAGTATCCGTGTATGTTTGTCCTTCTGTTTTTTGTCCAAATTCTATTTATAATCTTTTAGCATAAAAAAAACATGGGTAACCTTAAACAGGGTAAGCTTAAATCTCAATAAAGTGACTGACAAAAATAATTGTTAGCCGGAATATGATGAGCAAAATTGAGTTACAGCAATCTGTTTTCTCCTCAGTCTCCTCGTTCTGTCTACCTTTAATCTACTAACATGAGCTAGTGATTAAGCATTGAATTGTAAATTAAACTGGTGGCATAAAATGTAAAGATCTATAATTAGTCCGCTCTAGATCTACGAGATGTAAATGTACAAAACTTTAATGACCACACTTTTCCTCTTTTAATTATAATCTAAAGAAAGGGCAATTTAGGAGGTAAATTAATTTACCAACCACTGTCCAATGCCTTATTTCCTTGCTTTTCATGAATAAGATAGTTATAAACCTTCCTAGGACCTATAAGAAGCTACACTGTAAAGGAGAACAAAGGATAATCGTTTTTGTAACTTTGTATATATGTAATTTTTGTTTTTAGGTTGAATAGCAGAGTTGAAAGAATGGAGGGAGTGATTGATAACATAGTGGGTAAAATAGATTCAGTTCTGTCCAAGCTGGAGGCTATGGAGAGGTCTAAGAACAAGAGGAAGGCGAACATGAGCAAGATACTGGATGGATTCACCATGAATCCCGAGAGTAAGTTAGGTTTTATCAGGGATGAAAAGGGAAATGGCAATAGAGGGAAAAATAATACATTTCCACTATTGATAAACAAGATGAAACCTTCTGTAGATAACTTATTTTTAGTTGAAAAGTTTGGACACTAAATGCCAATGCATAAAAAGAAGAGGTAAAAATCTTTGGGTACCAGTATTGACCCCACCCTCCCTGTGTATTATGCAGTAACATTTAGTTTTTTCCTTTTTATAGATTTATCAAAGAATCTCAAAATAATTTGGTGCTTTAACTTAAAGAGCCTACAGAGCATTGAAGCACCTTCCCTTATTTTTTTCGATGAATTGAAAATAAAGGGGAGGAAGTAGGTTTTTTCGAAAACGGTAAAAGTGTCGAACTATGACGTCAGAAAAATTAACAATTAACCAATAAGAAGCAAGTATTCACTGTGGTATATCGGCCTCTCATTGGTTAATTGTTAATTTTTTCCTGACGTCATAGTTCGACACTTTTACTGCTTTCGGTTTTTTCCTGACTAACCCTTTATTTAGGGTGAGGGGGGGTTGGCTTGTTTTGCTAGAATATCTAAGCTACAACATCTACATATGTATAACGTTTCTATCCTTGTTTTAGTGAATGAAGAAGAGAAAAGAAGACAAGTAGAGGATCTATTCAACACTTGGGACTCAGAATCTAGACCTACCACATCTGGAGATGCTATCTAATTTCAAACATTAAGAAGAAATAATCAAACAGGGATATTGCACTTGAGAAACATTTTTTTCCTTCAAATTTCTGAAAAAAAGAATTGCATTTCAATATTATAGAAAAAAATTATTATTGATAAAAATTTGACAAAAAAGTTTCATTCAGGTTAGCACTTACCTTTAAAACTATTCTTAATAAACGTTTACTATAAATAAAAATACTTAAAAGAAAAGAATGATAATATCATTGATTTAAAATGTGATAAAATTCATAACAAAATCATCGAGAAGGTGATGTGATTGAAATCTAATCTATTATAAATGTATTTTTCTTTTGAATTCAAAATAAACTATTTTAATAAATTTTTGTTGTTTCATAACCTCAAACAATTATTAAAAGTTAAAAATATTTGAAAAAAATCATGAATTTAAATTGAATCATTCGTTGTATTTTTTTCTTTTTGATAACTCAGAAAAAATTAAATGAAGAATAATTAGTACAAAAACCACAAAATTGTACCATTCAAATTATAAAAGATAAAAATCTAAAACATGTACTTTAAATTACACTATCAAGCTTTTGTCTTAAAAAGCGAAGCTTTTCTACAGTTTATCCACAGTTCGTAGCGAATATAGCTCATAATATATCTGGAAGTGGTGACATAAAGCATTTAACATTTATGTCAAAACATTTTATCCAGTTTTAAAAGGGAGTTAGGGAAATAATTTACTATAATAAACATTCCTTTTTATAATGTAATTATTTAAACAAAGCAAATGAACATAATTGCCACTAAATCTGTGTTAATAAAACAAAAGCTTTACACGAATATATGCAAATATAGTATTTTTGTAATAATATAAAGCAAATCCCTCCCCTTCCTACAAATGCAAGATTTTGAAATCACGAAAAAAGTTTTGGTCGAGTTGAAAATACAAATTATGCAAAAAGTAGTGAGTGTGTGTGTTGGAGGAAACCACTGTGGGAAAAAAGTCAATTAAAACGGATGTTTTGTAATTTTTTGGCGGTTTCCTCAAACTGCCTAGTCGAGGACACAAACCCTCCATCCTTATCTTAAACTAAATTGGAAAAAAAGGGTGACGGGTAGATAGTTTTTCGTGTATTTCTATTTCTTCAGGTAAGGTAAGGTTAGGTTATATTGGATACAGGGTAGCCATATAGAAGAAAAAATTACCAACCCATTAAACTATGAGAGGGTAAGGGGGTTATATGCTTTCTAGGCTCTTTAAGGGAAAGCATATATTTTTATATTTAAGATGAAATATTGAGGAGCTTTTTTAGATTTATGCATAACTTTTATAGAGCTTGGTACACTTTTTTCTGTTGTTTTTCCTTACCTATGCAAAGATAGCGTTTTAAAAATCCACAAAATTTCTACTTGTCAACAAAAAAATATATGAAAGGGAAACAAAAAGAAGGATGGTTAAGAATGCATTAAAACTAAGAAGATAATTCTTAAATTTGTAATCTCAAAATAAAATTCATTTGTAAAGCAAATGTATAAAAATAGTCATTTAAAGTCCACGAGAAAACAAGGTTGACAATATCCAAGGCAAATCGACGGTCGAAAGGGTAAAGTAAGTTAGAAAGTAGATACACTTTGGTTAGGAGAATCTTTAAAGAAAATAGAAACTACTCCAATCTTGTGTCACTGCAAGGCATAAGATTATGAGAAATGCCTTGGCCTATGGATTGATAATCCGATTTGTTTTTACAATAAGAATTATCAGCAATATGTTATCTATTCTAGATTTTTTATAATTTTAACATGTTAGAAACCCCCTGTCAGTTTGAAACCTGGCATGATTACTATAGCACTAAGTAGCAAACATGAAAGTATAGAAAGTGTATTCAAATTTTTAAGGAAATAGGTTTTTTGGTTTCCGAATTTTAGGCTTTGTATTTATGTCCGTTGTCATTCTTGTTTTGTATTTTAAATGTGTATATCAAGCTTACTTCATAATTTATTTCAACTGCATAAATACTAGATAGCAAGGTCATGCTAGTTTTTCTTTCTTACAACCTGTTTTGCAAGCTTTGAAATATTTTTGAGTAAATTAAAAAAAAAAATTTGTTTAGTTTTTTCATATGTTCCTTGTCATCCAGCCAATGCAAACTCATTGACTTAAGGAATTGACTGGTTAGATATTGTTGTTTATCTCTATCATCATACTTTTTTCTAATTTTATAGGATTTATATAATTGGAAAGCTTTAATTATTTCCAGGGATGGTTTTTAGCTATTCTAATTCTATATCTAAGTCTTTAGGTTATTTCAGGCTTTTTTCTGCCCCCTTTCTATCCCTCTGAATATATAGCCCCTAGTTGCTAAGGGCAGAGCTGATATAAATCAAAATATTTATAGAACATAAAGCAATATTTGATAAGATGATGTTTTAACTGATCTTATAATATATTTCATAAATATGTATTCGTTTATAAAAATAACAGGATGTCTGTCTGTGTATATGTCTTTGTGTCTCTTTTTTATGTACCAAAGCTTAGGGGGAGAATCCACCCAACTATGACCATTCTATGATATATCACCCTTTGAAAAATATGATTCAATCCCTTTTTTCTTTTTCTTTTTAATAATGAAATTAAAAGTGAGTGGTCGATTCCCCCCTACATCAATGCCCCTAGAGTAAGGTTTTTTTTACTATTTATTTATTTTTATTTCTCTACATATATATAAAGAATTGTTATTTGATTGGAAACAATTTGTAAATACTTGTCATCTCGAGTCCGATCCTTAAATGTATATTTGAGTGGTTTACTCTTACTGCCAAACTGAGGCTGATTATATGGAGGTATTAATTTTGTTACTTGTTAATTGTTACAGTTAACCTTAGTCACATTCTTAAACAGCTTTTCTATTTTTACTTGTCAACTATTAGTTATTCTTACAAAGGGTATTCTGATGATTCTTTTCTTTAAAGCTGTGTTAAGAATGTATCAAGAGAACTTATTATCGTCGAGTTAATCACAATTTTCAACTTTCAAAAATTCGCGGATAAAACAGTGATTCTTTTATAACAATGAAAACTCTTTAAAAAAGTGGTTAAGTATTGGTCTAAGGTCTAAGCTGAGAGTACAACAGATTCACACTTGGGCTAAGGTTGTGCTTCAATCAAATGGAAATAAATCATAAGGTAACACTGAAGGTAAAAATGTTATTTAACTAAACTTCAATTATGATGCTTTACTATATTCAATGGGATAGATAAATAATTTTTTTTGATATTTCAAATTTTATGTGGATTTCTAATAGCTTTAATTATTTTAGTGTTTAGAGTTAGCCACTTGTATATATAAAAAGAGAAGTTATAATATAAAAGAACTAGAGACTACACCTCTAGGGAAAGTGCGGGTCCATCTTTCCTAAAGAAAACCTAAAAAACACCAAGGAACCAGTAGATTTATTACCTGAGAACTACAACCACATTGTTTCTATGGAAATCGAGATCTTAAGCTACAGACAGACGGACAAACATCGTACTACTTTGTGTTATTGATATAAAAAAAACTTTGTGTTAACCCCATTGCAGATATAATCTAATAACCATATCCTGTGTTCACATTATCACAAATCCCAACACCCATTCACTCAACATTACCAACAATAGTATCAGGGATATGGGGATAGCACAATTGAAAATATGAAACAGTTTCTCTTTTAACACATTCTCGAGCTTTTTGTGGACTGCAAAAGTTACGCTTTCTGTTTACAAACCCCAATTAGAGTTAAACTGATGGGACAATACTTATATAAAAATAACTGGATATAGTTTTGTTGGCCTTTCTGTCTGTCTGTAGTTAAAGGGAGTGTGAACGTAAAAATTTCTCATCTGCTTTCACTACACTGATCAACCAAAAACGTCCTATTAACAAAAATATCCAGGAATATTGCCTTGATTTTATGGTATTTTTGGAGGGAAAAAGGAAAAAAAACAGTGAAAATCTGAACGTTTTTGTTTCTTGTAATGTTTGTAAGGATATTTAACTTGTCATGTATAGTTGAAACAATTTACTTACTGTTAAGGATTTATTATATGATATAAAATTGTCAATTAGTTTTTTCCCCAATCTTGGACATAGTAAAAATCGGCCGAAAAAGCCCTTTTTTAAGGAAACGAGATACAGTTTTGCCCTATCTTTGAGATTATATGAATAGATGATGTTAAGGTTTGATAATCAGATGAGATATTTTCTCATTCAAAGTCCCTTTAAGGATCTTGGTAACTGGTGAATCGATAGGGTTCCCCTGTTATGTGAAGACTCTTGTACACCATGAGATAGTTTTTAACTATTTGGTGTACGTATAGAAGTGCAGCCGCTAGTGTAAAGCAAAATGTGTGGTTGAAGGGGGTGAAATAAATTTTTTCTTCCAAATAAAAAAAAAATTTATAATTGTGTTTCTCGTATTCATTCGAATCCGGTGGATAGGAACCGGTTCTCATCCTTACGAAAAAACTATGTCTAGCATCGTAGTAAATCCAGCTTTCTGCGAATATAAAAATTTACAATCATAAGATTAAAACCAGTTTTTTTAGCCGGTGCCATCGGCACCTCGGGGCTAAAAAAAACTAATTTTAATCTCATAAGTGTACATTCTATATTCGCGGAAAGCCGTTTATAATACGATGCGAGAAATAACTATTCCGTTATTCCTGAATTTTTATTTGTTCTAACAGACAAACATAAAAAGATTTTATACAAACCTAAAAAGCACAGACTGGCAAACAGACATACAAACAATCAACATTCCTATTTACTGACACAATTAAAAACAGACAAACATAGAACTGTTGTCAGATTTACAAACAAACATGGAAAGACAAATATAAGATTGTACATATAGTTATAATAGCACTGCACTATAAAATCAAACAGATACATTTACACTTTTTCTACTTTATAAGTCTCAGGGATAAGGGATAGGAAATCTGGCCATTAATTAGGTCCTGGCCTAGATTCTAAAGGGATATTGCAACTATTACAAATTCCTATCAAACTGGCGGACGCTCCCAAGTAGCTATCGCTCTAAACCAATA
>LS052053.1:2783-20273 GCA_900241095.1 Acartia tonsa | reverse complement strand
TCGCCGCAAGAAACAAAAAAAACCTTAATTGGCTAAAAACTTTACTATTTTTGCCCCAAAATGCCCCCGCCCCCCCCCCCCCCCCCCCCCCTCAAAAAAATACAAATCTAGCTTGTTACCAGTCAGTGATGTAATTAAGCACAAACATAATAGTAAAAAATCCTCCTTTTTAAAGATATTTTTTTGTTTTCCAAACTTTGAAAGTTAGTTAAACATAACTAATTTGATATCTTTTTGTTGCTAAATATGGCGGAGTTTTCCTAATTTTTCTCCAAGAATTTTGCTCATAAGGTTTGAAATTTAGTGGATTTTTTCTGAAAGATTATCAAAAAAATAACAAAAAGGTAGACACTATGACCAACATTGAGCAATTGATTCCCTTTTTATGGTTTTATTTTAATATGATATCAGCACAATTTGGTATTTGTAATGTAATGAGAATATTAATTCTAACATTTCAAATATTCAAATATGTTTAAACCAGATATCTTTAGACATTGAAAATGGAAAATTAATTAATTTATCCCCTATTCATGATAAACCAAATAAACCCCTTTGATAGATTAAGATTACTGATGGAGGGGTTTGTAAATTATAGTCCATTACCATCTCCCTCCCTGTCAATACGGCATTTATTTTCTTATATTTAGGTAATACTTTTGTTGATCTTTAATGGGCAAAGTTTATTTTTACTCCACCCTTTCAGTTCTAAAGTAAGCTTTGTCTTTTTATTCATTCTCATTCCAAGAAAGTATCATTTTCTCTTGTTTTCATAATTTAAAAGTATTCTTGTTTATCTAGGAATCTTAAAGTCTTTAATTTGTATTCGGTTGTTAGGAAGCTTAATTAAAAAATTGTTCTACAATTCCAAAACTAATGATTGACAATAAGATGTAGCTACTCTGTAAAAATCCGCTAAATTTGACAATCTTCGGACGTCAGTAAGTCGATAATCTGCAGTTACGACTTTTTTTCATAAAAGCCAAAAATTTCTCTCAAGCTGTCAAATTGAATCTGCATTAATTACCTCAAAGCCACTGCCGCAATTAGGTCAACAAACCGTATCTGCAACCTAGCCGGCCTTTTCAAGCTGCCCTCTTTTTAAAAACCCGCTGCTTCAACTGAGCTTGTCTATGAATCGAACATAACTGTGAAACTTGTACTAAAAAGAACTGCCACTCTAACTGCAAAACACAGATAACAACAACTATCTATAATACAAAGTATAATGATTTCTGTCTGTCTACCCGTCTGTCTGAAGCTTAAGATCTCCGTAACCACTGAACCGAGTGGGTTCTTCTCTTCAGGGAATGGTTTCAGCTATTTTCTCGGGGGGTGGGAATTTTTTTTACTTTTTCTTTGTAAATCTAAAATACAAAAATATGGTTATCTAAATCAACCCCCACCCTTTTCTCAAGTGCCCCTAGAGGCCTCAAAGGGGCGTAGCCGCTAGTACTTTTTATAGAATACAAAGGCTTGTTTTTCATTTAACCTTTTTCAGATTAATATAAAAAGTGTCAAAAATGAAATAAAGAAACCAATCTTTTATTGTCTATCAGAATATTAAATGCAAAATTTGATGATTTCGCTAAAGATTATTCTTTTGGGATAAATATGGATAAAATAATTAAATTGCTAAATTAAAACAAAAATGCTGAAATGTCCATGTACAATACAAAACTTGATCTAGCTAATATAATAACAAGTGCTTGGTTTTCATTTTATGATTGCAGTATTAGGCTTATTATACAGAAGAAAAAAAATAAAAAATATTTTAAAAGAAAAAAATACTTTATTTAATATTCATAGAAAAAACGTTTACATTGCTATGACTAATAAGACAAAATTGTTGAAAAGCAAAACAATTTGTCCTGGTTTATTCTTAAAAAGATTGAGTATGACTAATTGTTCAGGTACTCATCATGTATGGCCTTTGTCCGACTTATTAACTAATTTGGGGTTTTGATGAATCTAGAAATAAATCTATTATCCTAAGTTGATGATTTGTGCCTAAAATTGACATTTTCAATAACCATTTCAATAACAAAGAGACGACGCTGAGATACAGATTATACCAACTCTACTTTACTGATCTGTCATATCTCGATAATGGTTGGACAGCTAATGTTTTTCTTTCAGGGAATAAAACTGATGACCATACATGAAAGAAAAAGAATAAAGGGGACAAGAGTCATATGAAACTTAATCCACGAGGTGGGGACACTGTGTCGTTTCAATTAGGTCCTTGAATATCCGCTAAGAGTGTCGGAAATATTAACACAGCCAAGTCGCTACAAAAGAGCTGAAAAAAATTTGCTAGCAGACCAAAAAAGTCTCCTCCATTTGGGCCAGGTAGCTGTCTGGGTCATACATATCTTTACCTAACTGTGGTTATTTAAGGTATATTTATAGATATGGGACAACCCCTCCTGCAAAATAAAACCTTCCACTCACATCTAAGAAATTATTGCTGGTTGAGATTGGAGATTTTTATCAACCATATAGAAATGTACGGAAAGGAAGGGGACATAAACCGTTCTTTCATTCGCTGGGCTAAGATTTGGGTTCTTGATTGGATTATACTAACTATACTAACTAGCAGAACTTTTTCATAAATAACTTTTATATACAAAAGTAGTAGTATTTTTAAATCATAATATAAGTCAATTTATCTAACTCCTGAAGATTACTGGTAAAATAATATTCAAAATAAGAAATATCATTTGAAATAATATGTTTATTTGTAAATCGAATCATATCGAAAAAGTTGAAAGACAACACTAAGATACTTTTTGAGGGTTTTCGTTAAGGGATAATAATCAGCCTTCAGAGCCATTACTTCTCCCAAAGTTACATAACCAGTTTGCCGACTCCCCTTACCTACCAAGCAGCAACAAGCTGTGTAAGTGTATGTTGAATACCACTTGAAGAAAAATAAATACTCCCCGTGTTTTGAACTATTTATTTCATCCTTGAATTATATTTTTGCATTGTAATAAAAGCAACAGTCGTCATTTTATAATACAAAGGAAAATCTACAGACTTTGAAGATCTGTAATTGATATACAACAAATATATATAAATATGTATTTTAGCAATAAATAAAATATGTATTTTTTACATTTTTTGCTTCTATCATTCTAAATAGATGAATATTAAGAGCTTTTAGCTGTTATGAGTCCATAGTTTATTGTTTTTTACTAGCAGCAATTAAGTTAATTAATTTAATCAATGTCAACATTTTATCGTCTAAATAAAATGCGTAAAAGTTTAATATCAACTATTGATCATCCAAGGCAGAGTGTATAGAAAATGAATTTTTATGTCAAAAATATGCACACTAACAAAATGTCGTATCTAGGGGGGTGCGGGGCTAGTTAACCTGTTTTAAATGATTGCATTCATTTTCCCTAGCCTTATACAGAATAAATACTACTTGAAGAAGGAAGAAATTTTGATCTTATTTCGTAGATAAATAAGATTTAAATAGAAATCAACTTGTAGGTAAATTTAATATTTTTGTTTTGAAACACAAGAATATGACCTTCCAGTGGTCCTTGAAATACTTCTAGACTGTACACTCACACTTACAGACGAACATTCAATTACTTTAGAATATGAAAATAGTATTTGTTTAAAATAAAAATGTCCCATTTCGAAATATTCCAAATATGCCCTCGTTCAAGCCTTCTTTGTTGCCTTTTCTTTTTAGAGATGAGACGTTTAGAAATTGATATTTATAACAAGGCTGAATACGATTTCGAATCTAGAAAAAAATTATTCAAATCCCAGTTGACTTATTTTTTGGGGACTGAATATAATTTTTGTCCTCAGAAGTAAAGTTTAAAACACGAGACTAATACTATATAAACTCACACCAGACGTTTTAGTGATATTAAAACACTCTATTAATATAATGGGGAAAAAAGATTTAGAATACATACTATTTTAATTTTTAAAGTATTTTTATTAAGACAGACAAGCTCTTTATTTGTTAAACATTGAGAAAAGCATTCATACATAGATTTTTCATTATCATTAACACAAAGAAAACTATGTATTTATATGTCTTATGTTAGCGACAACAGTTCTTTGCGGTTTTATACATTTTTTCTGTGTTTTGTATTAATACAAAAATGTGTTAGGCAGATGAGTTGATTAGTAAAAGGAATTTTTCATCAATGAAATAAGTCAGCTGAATTAATTGAAACAGAACTATGACTTCATGATTGTCCCTTAAAAGACCTTGGGAAATAAAATCAGAAACTTTTGTCCGTTTCAAAATATCTTGTTCCTAACCTTAGAAATGAATGAAAAACGTAGGGGGAGAAAGTCACTCAAAAATCAGACATGTGACGTCATAAAAATAAGGACGATGATAAGGGAAGTGGGAAAGTAAACCCCTAAAAAAGAGATGGATAATTCCTCATTTTTATGACGTCACTCCCGTGGCTGATTTTTGAGTGACTTCCCCTCCCCCTACCTTAAAAAATAAACATTTTATGTTTTTTTTTGTTGAGAATTGCCATAGCCTCTGTAGAACCATCCCACCATCAACCTATGTAAAATAAATAAAATTCTCCTGCGCTCCCTAACTTTTTTATTATTTCTATTTTGGAATGTCAAGAAAGATTGTAAATAGAAAATAAGTATTTTTATCTACCTAACTGGTCTCTCGAATCTCAACAGTTTTAGTTAAATAACATTATAATTCCAACACGAAAAGGGAAAAATACTATGATTTTCCAACGTTTAAAACTGAAGGAATTGTTATAGACTATTGCGTTAATAGAATTTTAAAGCATTATCCATGTATGATGATTCTAACTTCTTTAACCCCCCATCCCCCCTCCCACTTCTCGTGAATTTCAAAATTAGGCAAGATTTCAACATTATTCAGATAATACACTTTCTTTACAAATAGGTAAAAGTATTTAAATGAAACCAACTACTCCAATGTTTTATTTCAGTGCAATGGTAAGATGCCTTGGCCAAAAATGTTTTAAAAATTTATGATGATTCAAATATATTTGATACATTTTAAAAAGTATTTTTAAACAACTTTGTTTAAATGAAGGTGGGCCATGTTTAAGTTTAGAAGATATTGACGAATTTTCTTCAATTTTGATGAAAAATTGATAGATGCGGTTTTCAATATAATTTTGATGTTTTGATATGTTCAAATCAATTTTCACAATTTTTCACATGTTTATAGTGATAGAGGCTTTGTTTGGAAAATTAACAAAAATAGAGAAATATAACTGAGAGAGTGTGTACAAAGGGCTGTTTATTACACTAGTCCCCAAAGTTTTACAATAACTTTCTTATTCGTTGGCTTAACAACCTTGGGGACTTTCGTTAATTTTGATTGGTTGATTCATTAATTTGAGTATCCAAAAGTTTTACACTATTTTAATCTACAGAAAGGGTAATTTTGTTTATCATCACTGGTGATGTCGGCCATTGTCTTATCCCTTTAGATCCCTGTATGCAAACCTTAAGCCCGCTACTGGAAATAGCACACAAATAAAATTATTAATGTCGCCTATTTCATGACAATAATATTACCAAAATAATTACTACATTAATACATTAACAGCACAAAAGTCTGCAAGATTTAGGCACTCCCAAAATAAACTTTAAAACTTTTTTACCGCCTTTACATTATATGAAACGGGATTTTAAAAGCTACCAAAATGACATAAAATAACCCGCCCATTAAAATAAAAATAAAACCTTTTTAAAATTTTCCAAAAATAACAATTTATAATTACAGCTATATTTGTATTATCTAAAATTAGACAAGTTAATCAAGGCTGATAATATTTATATTGCAAAGCTTATTAATGTAGAAAATGCTGGAAAGTTGTCCCAATCAATCAGTTTTGATGTTATCATATCAACACAATAATATTGAAGTACGCCACTACTGAGCATTATACTGCAAAATTATAAATGAAAAAATCATATGCCCAACCCTGCAGGGCTACCAAATATCTAATAAATAAACAAACAAAAAATTCCCTTTATTTTCATTTAATTTCTTAATACTATGTGGTGGAGAGTGTGGATTGTTTCTGTGATCGACTAGGAACTTTGAGGGAAACCACCAAATTTTCTTCGTTATTTAGAGTTAATACATTTAAAGAATTGAAAAAATAAGAAACATGACAATGATACATAACTGTTTCTATAGAAAAAAAGTAAAGACTCCAATTATAGAAAAGCTCGCTTTAAAAAAAGACGCATCCTTTTACTGTCTACCTTTTAAGCCAACTATTATGGGCCTTAAAAATCCAATTTTGGTATAAACTCTTTGGATTCAACTAATTGCCCCACAATAACATTTTAAAGTTTCAAATGGACACTCCAAATACATCCAATTCAAAGGCTATTGAGGATATGTAAGTAACTTGCGTTTAAAGTTTTAATTTTTTTTTTAGTGGAAAATTTCTAGGCAACCATATATACATGTGTTTTCAACACGAATTAGAACCGGTTTTATTTTGCGAAAACGAATCTGATACAGAATAAGGAGTTTTTTCATGTGTTTTCTGCTGTCAGATTTAACTGAAGAAAAAAACTTTTCCCCCCAATTTCTCATGATAAGACATAAAGACAGAGGGTACCTTTAAACCCTTGAAGTGTGCCATAAAAGCATTACAAAGATGAATTCTTCCTAATTTTAATCTAAAATCAACCTACTCCCAACATAACAGTTTTGGCTATTTAATGGACATCATTAAAGGTAACGCTTTTAGATATTTCAGTATAGTGAATATGATTTTTATCTTTAATAGTAGCGCAGTTACTCTATAACAAGGGCACCTTAATATTTCTGTCTGCAAGTCAATCAAAACGTACACTTATATTAATCGGTGTTTCAATGATAAATTGTTAAAAGCAATACTTTTCTATAATTAGGGCCTGTACGTCCGTCCTAACGAAACTGCAACGTGGTAACTCTATAATCGTTACCATAAAGTCCCAACGTCCATTCAAAATTTGTTAATTTTTTTATACAAAGTAAAATATTTAAGGTAAGCATCTCTGTAATCAAGACTTCAAACTGTAAGTATGACCTGAAACAGAATCCTGTATTTATGTAACAATTATATATATTTTTTATGATCTTTCTAAAAAAGATTTATAGTCTCTATTTAGAGATCTAACTTATATTTCAAGGGTGTTTTCCTAGAAGTTGAGGTTTTTTTCTCATGTCTTTCAGTAAAGTTGATACACCTAGTTAAATATAGGATTAATTCAGGGAGGGAAAGGACTCTCGCAGGTAAAAAAAAAACTATATGTTATTGTTTCGCCTAACTGTAGAACAATGGAAGAATTTTACACATAAGAAGTTTAGGAAAGATTAATTGTTATTTGTCTGTATCTATGAAATAAAGTAGATATACGATATGAAATAATGGAAGAAAAATTGATCTCCCCATAAACATAGCATTATTCTTTTAACCAAAAAGTAAGAATTTTATTTAATCTTTAACGCATGTATTTATAAAGAAAGTGAAACCATAGAGACATACACAAAGAATTGTGAATTAAATTGGAAAGTATTACATTAAAGACAAAAATATCAAAAAAGATCAACCAATCAATATCAAGAAAGAAGGAAATATTTGACTGAATTCACTGATATTAAAAAATCTCAAAGGAGGAACCTAAAATATCATTTTAAAAAGACATTTTTTCATGGTCTCTTCCTGGAACTTTGAAATTCGCTAGTCAACGCCTTCAAGCATTAAGTACTTACAGTTTGGAAATCGGAATTCTTGTGAATAGAAAAACGTATGAAACAAATCTAACGTATGCAAGGTTGACAAAATACATTAAAGAGAAGCTAAATTGATCATAAAGTGCTGATAACATGCAGAAACACAATATTATTCAGAAGTTTTGAGATGGGGGGGGGGGCAGGGGGTCTATACAGACAAGTCGCAAAATGACTATGCATATATAAAGGTTGCTCTTAATATAAACATATATTTTTATTTTAAGTCCTGAATAACATTTCGTTTAATAGTCTTAGAAATCAATATTTTAAAGAAGATAATTTGTACCAAGTTTTGAAAGGAATCCTCATTAAAGATATGAAATCAATGAGATTCATCTAACATACCTATATTGATTATCAGAACTAGCCATAAATGACGGACAGACAGACAGACCATAAAAAAGCTTCCTTTTTATTATTTTCTTGTTTTTGTTGTGTTATATCCTGTTCTGTCTAGTAAATTAATTAAATTACCTCTTTTCAAAAATAATTTTTGAATAAAATATAAAGAAAAAGCCAAGTCACTTTTCAGCAACGCACATGTTGTTACCTATTTAGCTAAAAACATGAGAAAATATGTAAATATCGACGCAACAATAAAATAATATTTTGTATAAAAATATAGGAAAATATATATTTTAGTTTATACCAATTAGGAAATTAAACCTATTATATAATGTAGTACCTATTTTTTGTTAATTGTAATCTTGCAATCCACTGAACCTATTAAGTTCTACGTTTTAGGAAAGCTTCAGATAGGAGCATGGATGATTTAATCTTAAATTAATCCTATTATATATTGTAGTAGGGTGTTTGTTAAGGTCTGGTTTACCAATGATCCTATTAAGGTCTCAATTTTTGGAAAGGTTTAAGGTTATTTCAATAACCTCTCTCCCCTAGAGCCAATTGGCTCATTCGCTTGTCACTTGGTATAGTAAAGTAAAGTTTTTAAACTCTTCATTATCAAAATTCAAAAGTTCTAAAACTATGGGGAAAAAATTACAATTATTAAAAATATATATTCAAACATCTACTTGATTACTTAATTTAATATCAACTGAAGTGTTTTGATCAAAGTTCGAAAAAAAAATATTAAGAACCTTTTTACAAAAAGATACATTTATAATTCATCTAGTAGCTGTGATTCTTAAACTATGGTTAAAAAAGAACTGATCATGACGAGACTAAAAAAAGGCATTTTTAACCCCATTTTAAACTAAATTACTGGTCTACTAAATATGTTGTTTTCTGCTTTAATAAAAACTGTAAATACTAGAGTTACTATTACAATAGAATGACTAAGCCCACATTTTATTAAAAATCAATAGATAGGTTTTGAATGTTTATTTTACTTTTGAGGCAAATATAATGCAAAAGTCTGTCATAAACAAGGTCGTCTTCAAGACATTTGAAAATATTGGTAATAGTTGACATAGCAGCGACATTACAGTTAAAAGAAATTATAATTACATACACACTTACTTAAAACATTCATAACCTATAATACAAAGTCCGTCTGTCTGTCTGTCCGACCGTCCGTCCGTCTGTCTGTACCTTAAGATCTCGGTAATTACCGAACCGATTGGATTCTCCTCTTCAGGGAATATACCTACTGGTCCTGTATTGGTTTTAGGCTATTTTCTTGTGGTTGTGGGACACCAACAACCCCCCAAAAATCAAAAAGTCCCCCCTTGTTTAGATTAATTAATTTAAGATTAATGAAATATAATGGTCAAAGCACCAGAAGTACTTAATATTTTTTTTATATCCTCTTGGGGCAAAGCCCCTAGAGGCTAGGGGCGAAGCCGCTAGTACCTAGATAAAGCAACAGAGATATCTTTCTAAATTATTTTTACTATGTTATCTAAACAAGGTATTACAACGTGAATGACGAATTTAAGGAAATTCCAACTTTTTTGCTATTGTTTCATTTTATACAGTATCCATTTTATTTCGTTTCAATAACAAAAGCCCCATTGGTTACCTTCGTTTAATACCGTATATTCAATGTAAATCATTATGAAATTTTTTATATAAAACATTATTCAAAACTATTTTCCCTTATATTACGTGATTTTTACCCTTTGGACTGTTTCTTGGAGGTCTTTATGAATTGTAAAAGAAACTAAAATGCAAGGTGCCTATTTTAAAACCCACTTGTTTTTTTTTCGTGTAGAAACCTAAACTTTTGACCTAGAATTTTTTGTGTGTGCTCTTGCAAAATAGCATTTTTAGCTAAATTTAAGTATGCTTATAAAAATAAATGAAAGTTTCTTATAAATTTTATTCAAGAATTATTATATTAAGAATAAAACTCATTACAGAAACTATGCTAAAATGGCAGCGATTATCAAAATAGTACTTAATTATATATAATGGGATGGTTACTGTCAACGTATATATTAGCTTATTATTTCTTTGCAGACAATGTTGATTATATTCAAACCTTGGCCAATTTTATGAAATTTGAAAATTAAATCTAATCTGTATGTTTATAAGCATAAATATTCTAAAAGATGAGAATGCGCTAATATTAAAATTGTTATATTACTAAAATACCCCAAGTATCAAATATATTTCTCTGAATATAAAAGAAAATTATTGCTCAGTAGACAAGCAGTCATAGATTACAGGAAGCAAAATAAATAAATGTGAAGATATAATAATTCACTACATTTAGAATCAAATGGTCAAAATTAAGATCAGCTTGACTTCATAAGCGCTTACATTACACACAACTATACGAAAAATACGTCTAAAAATGTCTCTTTTTCTGTGATGATAAAAAAACCATTGTAAATATAATATGCTATTGATAATGAGAATGATAAAAAGTTTTGTAATCAATAAATCAAATATTTTTATTACATTGATTTAAAACTAATTAGGATTTTTCCTATAATAAAAAAAATAGAAATGGTAAAATTTTGATTATGTGGAATCTAACATTCAATTTTATGCAGGGATCTAAAGGGATTTAACGACAGTCAAACATCCTGCTACTTTATATAATTTAATCTTTGACATTTAGAATCATTATAGAAAGCCTTTTGGATTTTATAATTCCCTGATTTTTAAATATAACCAATGTTAATGTCAATGCTTCGATACTTATGGACATAACTTTCCTTGTTTCCATAAAACTCAAAAGTAAGATTTTATATGATGAATAAGATTGATTGTATATATTATACAACCCTGAATCACTATAAGAAATTATTACTTCTGTAGATTATTTTATTGGTGGAATACTTGGATCACTGAAGCTTTGTATAGTGCCCCATGTTTTTAAGCCAACGAATGAAATCGTGTTCATAAAACTTTTACATTAATATTTCCAGTCCAATGTCCCCTTCCCACCTACAAAACTAAAGAATTTGACCTTTGTGTTAACTTGCGTTTTTTTTATTACGATGCTGCTCTGTATAACGATTTAATCTCTTCAGACAAATGATTGTGCATATTTTTCCCCCCGGATAAAGTCATATTATTAATATTAATTTTTTTTAAATATAAAAAAATTTTGAAAGAATATTATTTTTTCATTTTTTACCTCACAGAAAGGAATATACATAGTTTTATTTGTTTTCCATCATGTTTTGGATTTGTTGCAGAGAGAGGAGGGACAATGAACTTTTTATTTTACTTTTTAAAAGCCCCCCAAGTTTTATAATAACGTGTTCTTATTCATTAGCTTAACAACTTTGGAGACTTTAGTTAATTTTGATTGGTTGGCTAATTAAGTTGTAAGTTCAAACGTTTCATCCACTAATTTTAATCGACAGAAGGGGTAATTTTATATATCATCATTAGGGATGTACATGATTTTTTCGGCCATTGTCTTATCCCTTTAGATCCCTGGATTTGTTAACTTTTCTTGCGTTGTACAAGCCCTCCGATAATAATATTTTCCAAAATTTATCTCTTTTGCTTTATTGCAAAGAGAAATTTGAATGTTTGGAGCCACTACAATACCAACCGCGTGACAAAAAGTTTGTTAAAATACCCCAAAATTAAGTCAGCATAATAATCATTCCTGTATGAAAGTATCGTGATGTCTTAGTGTATATCTGATTAAACAGAAAGATATCTCTAACCGCTGAGATGTTTCTCCTTTAGAGCAAAGCTTTTTATATGCAAGTTTTAACTTAACAGCCCTAAAAAGGAAATTAAAAAAAAATATTCGTATATTGTTTTGTATCTTAGTTTTATAGTGACCAAACTATATTTATCATAATTTACTTTCTTCAATATTTTGCAGGGATCGGAAGCCTCACGTAAGCCGCGCATAAGCCTCAGTTTTAAACCTGCTTGTGAGCAGAAAAAAAAATTTAAGAAAGAAGGATTGTCTGCTATAGAGCCGTTTTATACATCCAGTTGAATTTTTTAGTGATAAAATCACGATTTCACTGAGGCTTACACGCGGCTTACGTGAGGCTTCCGATCCCTGCAATTTTAGTTGTAATTGTAGTAGGGACAGACTCAATTAGTTAAAAAGTATGCTCCCTCAATTGATGCTTGTTATACTTTTAATAAAATCTAGTATTTAGTCCGTTGCAAAGACCAAAGATCTAGCCCTGCAGTGCTAAAGTAAACAAGGATGACAATATCCATAAAAGCGAAGCTCTTAAGTTCCTAATAAGCAAAAAATTAACTTCTAAGTCTAAAAAGAAATTAAAAATAAATTTGTTGCCAAATTGCATAAATAAAGTATTCAGTAAAAGGTTATACTTTCATTTTTAGGATTTATTTCTATGGCTTGCTTATAATATTGTACATTGTTTTCCTAAGAATCATTATTCCAAAAAAATCAGATAAATCAGTTAAATATATCTTATAATAAAATGTTGTCAAAAAAGATAAAAATCAGCAGGTTTTAAATGGACTCTCGGAATTTCTGGTACTGTTTATAGAGTTGCTACACTTTCAAAATCATACCTATCTGTTATAGGCATCTTTATCCAAAGTTTAAACTCGATAGGACAATTTCAACATGTCTAAATTAAAAACTGTTACATGAGAAAATCTAACCATTACATGGATTGACGGACCAACCTAATTTTAGAAAAGCTTCAATTATAAAATGATAAAAAGAAAGAACAACCAGGGTGATTTCTCTTTGGAGGGTGTTGGTACTCTCCCCAAAATCGTTTATAACTATAATAAACCTGTCCAAGACCTATGTAAAGATATATTGTAAAGGATAACCAAACTGGTTTAGTGGTTAGCAAGATCCTTTAGTACAAACAAACAGACAGATAGAATTTCTGAAATCCTGTTATTTTTGTATAATTTTAATTAGAATTGATCAAGTATTATTCCCAATAATTTAGTCAGCTTGAGCTAACATGATAATAATAATCCTTTTTTTAGGAGAATAACTTGACAACTGAACTGATTTTTGTATGTTTGTCACTGTTCAACAGTATCCGGACACCCCTGGCCCTGCTGCCCCTGGCAATCATTTCTGTTATCAAACTTGTTGTGTCTATCAAAAGATTGGAGGATTTTTTGAACGCCGAAGAATTGACTACTCAAGAATTCAAATACCCCACCCAAGCACAAAATTGTATTGAGATAAAAAATGGAACTTTTTGTTGGGGTAGGGAAACTCAGGGAGGGAGTGGACAATGGGCTGTTTATTACACTAGTCCACAAAGTTTTATTAAGGCTTTCTTATTTGTTGGTTTAACATCATTGGGGATTGATTGTTTGATTCATCAAGTTAGTTATCCAAACGTTTCAACTACTAATTGTAATTTACAGATTGGGTAGTTTTATGTATCATAATTGGGGATGTACATCAATTTATCGGCCATTGTCCTATCCTTTTAGATCCCTGGGGAAACTGAGTCACATAGTGAAATAGAAGATAGCGATGAAGACAACAGTGCTAAAGCTGTACTCTCAGATATTAATCTTAGTATTGAGCATGGGAAACTTGTTGCTATAGTGGGCCAAGTAGGAGCTGGTAAATCATCTCTTCTGTCTGCAATTTTGGGAGAGTTGGAACAGGATGGTGCTGGACAGGTGTTAAGATCTGGAAGTGTTGCGTATGTAGCTCAGCAGGCATGGATTCAAAATCTTACCGTTAAGGATAATATTCTCTTTAGTGGAACCTTGGATGAGGAACTTTACCAGAAAACAATTAAGGCATGTTCATTAGAAAGTGATTTGACACAATTGCCTGCTGGAGATTCCACTGAGATTGGAGAGAATGGCATCAATCTTTCGGGTGGACAAAAGCAGAGGGTAGCGTTGGCCAGAGCTGTTTATCAACAGGCAGACGTATACCTATTTGATGATCCTTTGGCGGCTCTGGATGCACATGTGGGAGCTGATGTGTTTCAAAATGTTATCAGCAATGATGGTATTTTAAAGGACAAAACCAGAGTGCTTGTGACACATAACCTATGGGCGATAAAACATGTTGATAGAATTATTGTCATCCGGGATGGAAAAATAACTGAGGATGGGACATATCAACAGCTTAGGAGTAATGAAGGTCATTTCGCAGAGTTTTTGAGAGAAAATACTAAAGAGGATAATGTAGATGACTGTGTGATAAAGCCTGAACCAACAAACAGCAATATTTCTGATATTGGTAAAGATGTTGGTGTAAAGAAAAGAAGAGCATCAACATATAGAAGAATACTCTCTGAAAATGGTTCTGTTCGATCCCGTACAATGTCCATTGCGTCCACACTTTCCTTGGAATCAGGTGGTGAAATACATTATAAAAATCTGTTACAAGAAACAAATCATGAAAATCCAGAACGAGATGTAGCCAGACTGACAGAGGACGAACAGGCTTTGGCCGGAAACGTCAAATGGGCTATTTTCACCAAGTATTTCAAGGCATTAGGATGGATTACATGGCTGATAACTCTGTTACTATATTTCATCTGTCAAACGCTTAATCTTGGAACAAATATAGTTCTGGCACAATGGACTGATGATGTAAATAAGGATGATAATGCAGTTAGGGATAGATATATGATTATATATGCTTCTATTGGCGTTACGGAAGGTGCTCTCTTATTTATTAAAGAACTAACCCTCTACTTAGCATGTGTTAAAGCTTCTAGAGTTATTCATGAAAATCTTCTCAACCGAATGATACACAGTCCGATGGAGTTTTACGATACAAATCCAATTGGGAGAATTCTTAATAGGTTTTCTACAGATATTGACTGTATAGATCAAGCTATGCCATTTACTATTGATGACCTTCTTAACTGTGCAGTAGAGGTACTGGGCGTCCTTGTCATAGTAAGTTATTCAACGCCCTGGTTCTTAGCGGCCATATTTCCATTGACTGTAACATATTTCATTCTCCAGAGGTTCTACATCTCAACATCCAGGCAACTGAGACGGATAGAGATGATCAGCATATCCCCAATTTATGCACACTTCACTGAAACACTGACTGGAGCATCCTCTATCCGGGCGTTTGGTGCCCAACAAAGATTTGTGAATGAGTCGGAGAGGCTGTGGACCAGAAACAGCAGATGTAACTGGTCCTCACTCAACTCCAACAGATGGCTGGGCATCAGGTTGGAAAGTCTTGGCAATGTTGTCATTTTTCTAGCGGCTCTGTTGGCGGTTATAGGTCGGGATAGTATAAGCGGAGGCACTGCTGGGTTATCTCTCTCCTATTCTCTGATATGTGTGGAGACTCTGAATTGGTTGGTCAGGATGGTCTGTACCCTGGAGACTAATGCCATTTCTTTAGGTAATATATGGTTGGGCCGTATATCCAATTTGACCAGATATCTGGCCATTTTCAATATCCTGCCGAATACTGAATATTGAGACTATCCGGATACTGGATATCTGGCTGATTATTAATGCTAGATGTCCAGTACTTTGCCAGATATTGAACGTTGGCCAGATATCCAGCCAGATACCGGATATCCGGCATTAGAAATCAGCTGGATATCCGGTATCTGGCCAAAAAAGTATTAGTCCCAACCCTAGTAATATACCATATTTTATGAAGTAGTAAGGTTTTTTTTGTCTTTAGGCTAAGATTTTAATAATTCTTAAAACCATTAAAATCTCCATTCTAAGGAAAATTTAAATAGGTCCTGTGATTGTGTTGGATGGGATGGTTTTAGGCTATTTTTAAAATTGTCCTACCCTTTGAATACAGAGCTTATAGATGCTAGGGGTGCAGTAAGATTATATCTTTTGACATCTCAACAATTATTGAACTGATTTGGTTCTTCATTTTGTTGAAGATTGTTTCACAAATAGGAATAATAAGCGCATTTGACAATTTTATGGAAAATTCCCCAAAAAATGACCATATTTATTTTCAGAGCGAGTTTTTCAGTACACAGACGAAACTATTCAGGAAATTATTATTTCAATATTTCAATAGGGAGGGAGGGGACAATGGACTATACATTATACTGGTATCCAAAGTTTTATCGATATATGGTATGCGGGGATATATTGACAGGGGAAAATCCGTTGTCAAATTAGCTTAACTTTGACTGGTCCTTTCCAAATTTCAAATCTACAGAAGGGGTTATTTTCTTTATCACCATTGGGAAATGGCTTGTGTACTTAAAGTTATTTCCCCGAATGGATGTTGAAATATACGTGGATATATTAACAGGGGAAATTTGTCGTCAATTTAGCTTCTCAAAATATACATTACTAGCGGTTACACCCCCTAGAGGCCTCTAGTTGCACTTCAAATGTTTTTTTTTAATAATATGTTACCTATCTACAGGGTGTTTCAAGAGAAATGCGTTTTTTTAAAAACTTAATTAGGCATAGAAAATGGAACAATTGTATAAAATGCTTTATATATTTAGAAAACCTATTCTGAGACATTTATGTTTCAAATATTTAAAATGATTTTTTCAACAAATTATGCCTTAAAAACCGGTTTTTCCAAGGGCCTTATTTTGGAAGATTTACAGAATTAAAAGTTGTGGAAAAAAATGCCCTCATTTAAAAATTCAAATTGTGCGGCTTGTATTATTAGTAGAAAAATGTTATGCATACAGTTAGAATTGTCAAAATCTCTAGTTTTTGGATATATAAGAACCATTCCTGTGCTACGTATAGCTAAGGAGCTACGTGGAAAAATGTTCCAACTTACTTAAAACTCTTCAACCTTTCTCACATTTTTCAATGTAGCTCCTAAACTACAAATAGCACAAAAATGGCACTTATATTTCCAAAAAATAGAGTTTATGACGAATCTAACGGTATGCATAACGTTTTTCTACTATTAATACAAGCCGCGCAATTTGAATTTTAAAAATGTGCACATTTTTCCCCCAATCTTTAAATTCGTAAATGTCAAAATTAAGGTCTTTGGAAAAACCGGTTTTTAAGGCATAATTTTTCGAAAAATTCCTTTTTAAATATTTGAAACATAAATGTCCCAAAATAGGTTTTCAAAATATATAAAGCATTTTATATAATCGTTTCATTTTCTATGCCTAATAAAGTTTTTAAAAAACGCATTTCTCTTGAAACACCCAATAGGTTGCGTTCAAGTCTCTTTTTAATTTAACGTAATTTAACTTTTTTTTGTGATTTCTCTTGGGAGGATGGTGGTACCCTCCCCCAAAATAATTATAAACCTTCCCGGGACCTACATATGAGAAGCTACCCTGTTAAGGAGAACCCGATCGGTTCAGCGGTTAGCGATATCCTTCGGTACAAACACACAGACA
>LS052052.1:2182-14286 GCA_900241095.1 Acartia tonsa | reverse complement strand
ATTTAACCACTAACTGTAATCTACGATTACGCACATCCTATTACTTAACTACATATACATTGAAGTCTCTATGTATACGTTTGTTGCTAAGGTAAATAAGACCAGGGATTTAAAGGGATAAGACAAGGGCCGATAAATTATTGCACGTCATTAATAATGATAAAATTACATTTAGAGGTTGAAACGTTTAGACACTTAACTTAATGCATCAAACAATCAAAATGCAATAAAAGTCTCAAAGTTGTAGCCAACGAATAAGAAAACGTTATTATAAAACTTTGGGTACTAAATGTAATAAGCAGCCTAATGTCCCCTCCCTCCCTGTTATGAGACTCTGTGTTATTTTGTGTAACTAGGCAAATTGTTCATACAATGCAATGTAGAATATATTCAAATTAGCAAAACTTTAAAGTAATTTTGTTCTACATTTTGATTGTAAATTTTGGCTTGTTAAAATCGTCCCTATAAATTAAAACCTTTTATGCAACAATGAGGTAAATCTTTAAATCATGTAATTACCAGAATGCTTACAGCGCAGTGATTTTGAGCGTAGAATTTCAATTATTCCTAGGCCTATTTGATATGAAAATCCTTTTGAGGTGATGGGCTCGAATCTCAGCCCAGACCACTACATCCAAACTGCTGCAAAACAGGTGCAATTCATTAACATGCACAAAGGTCATGCAATCAAAGGTTTCTTAACCTAATGCGCGGGTGCTAAAAAGTAGGGATTGGCTTTCCCTTACCCTACGTTGTTATCAACCTTCCCTAGAGGTATAAACAAATCCCTACGGAGTTCTCCCTAATTTGAATTTAAAAATATATAAATATTTTGTTGTTTTAAGAAAATTATGCTACAGACTAAGGTTAAGATATAATACGACTACGCATTTAAATTTATTCTTTATTCCGCATTTTTAAAGCATTTCTTTCCCTTTTACTACCTTTTTTATTTTATTTTGACTTTTCCCCATTCTGTTATATAATTTTATTTAAAATAGGAAAACAATTTGAAATATGCATAGTTTCTAGGATATGCAGGCAGGGAATGCTATTCTAAAAAATGAATGTTAAAATATAATTATGAAAGTTAGAATATTAAAATATAAAATCTTTTTATCAAACTTAATCATGTACATGCACCCATCTAAAAATAGCCTAAAACCAGAACCAATCTGAATATAAATTGAATTACAAAATCTAAGGTTTTGCCGTTATTGATATCTTAAAAGACATAAACAAATACAGATCCATAATATGAAGTTTGCGAAGCTTTTTATAGTGACTATAAAAAAATTACGTCATACTCGCCTACTATTGGTCAATTAAAATGAATACTGGCCTGTCATTGGAAATTTAGTCTGTGTAATGGCCTATTATGCTTTTGTATTGTATGACGTCATTTTAGGCACTTCGTAGTTTGCAAAATATCAATTAAAAATCTGTCAACTACAGAGGAAAATTTTGACAAGAACAGACAGTATAAAAGATGTGAAATCCAGGTATTTAAAGGTATAAGACAATGGCCGATAAATTGATATACATGCCCAATGATGATACATAAATTTATATCTTCTATGATATCGATTAGTTGTTAAAACAACAGATCTATAGTATAGATGTATATTCAAATAACTACCTCCCTCCCTTTTTCCATGACCTTTTTCGTCTGCTGCCAAATTGTTTTCTGCTACTTGGCTGTGTTAATACAAGCGACACCATTGGTTGATTTTCAATGACCCAATCGAGAGTCGGGACAAGGACACTGCAATGAGGAGATACAGCTATTCAACCCCTCCCCCTTCTAGTGATTTACTCTAATATTAAAACTCAACTTTATGAACAAACCAAAAAAAATCAGTAAAAGTCCCCAAAGTTTTTAAGCTATCGAATAAGAAAACGTTATAATAAAACTTTAGGGACTAGTGTAATAAAGAGTCAAATGTCCCCTCCCTCCCTGGTAGTAATAACTTTTAGCAGGAAGAAAGGGAACATTGGGCTATTTATTACCCTGGTCACCAAAGTTTTATAATACAGTTTGCTTATTCGTTGGCTTAACAACTTTGGGTTCATTAAATTGAGTGTCCACACGTATCATTTATTAATTTTAATCTACAGAAATTTTTTATATAATCATTAGGGAGGTACATAAATTTATCGGCCATTGTATTATCCCTTTAGATCCCTGGGGTAAAAACGCACAACAAGAGGCCTTTTTAGCAAATGCGTAGTTGATATATATATCTGGTTGTGAGGCCTTATACTTTCATACTTTATGTAGATAAGCTGCACCACACCAGGGACATAAAGGGATAAGACAATGGCCGATAAATTGATGTTCATCCCCAACGATAACACATAAAATTACCTGTTCTGTAGATTACAATTAGTGGTTGAAGCAGTTAATCACTCATTAAATAAAGCAACCAATCAAAATTGTTATGACAACGAATAAGAAACGTAATTATAAAAATTTTGGGGACTAGGTTCATTGTCCATTGTCCCCTCTCTCTCTCTTCCTTGCAATTATACTCTCTCGTTATCATAAAGAGACAGTGAATTACAAAAATTAAATTGAGAATAAAAACCACATGTAAGAAAATTATGATCCACTTATCAGCAAGGGAGATGACATTGGGAAGTTAATTACACTAGTCCCCAAAGTTTATTATAACATTTTCTTATTAGTCGTCTTAACAATTTTGAGATTTCTATTGAATTATGGTTGGTTGTTTCATTAAGTTGAGTTTTTAGACATTTCAACCGCTATTTATAATCTAAAGAAATTTTGTGTATCCCATTGAGGATGTACATCAATTTATCAGCCATTAGATCCCAGTTAAATTATTATCCATAAATTTAATTAACACTGCTAAAAGTCATTTAAGTTAATTGTAATGTTCACCAACAAAAAAAAGAATAAAGAATTTAGCATAAAAAAATCGTTTAAAGCTTTGTTAAGGTCAAACTGTCTTAAATTATTTTCTATTACGAATTGTATTTTTATTATGCTTTTATTGACAGTTATCAGTAGCTAAAAAGTTTTAAATTAATAAACCTCTTTTTTAAAAGCGAAGCTTTTCTATAATTAGGGTCTGTCCGTCCATCCGTACATACGTCCGTCCGTAATGGATAGCTTTTTTGTAATTTAGGCATGTTAGAATTGTCCTATCGATTTCAAATTTTCTATGGTGATTCCTTTAGTAGTTAGGTACGAATTAGAAAGCGTAGCAACTCTATAATAATTACCAAAATATCCATATGTCCATTTTAAACATGTTGATTTTTTTACTTTTTTAACAACAAATTTTTATTTGATCTTATCATCCAATTGATCTGATTTTTGGTACATTGATTCCTGTGACAACAAAGTATAATGTTATAAGTAAAACAACTCTGTAATCAAGTCCTTAATATGTAAGTATGTCCATAAACATTATCATGTATAAAGCAGTTTTTCAACAAATTTACTTACAATTTTGCTTCGACTCTAATACATTTCTGATTATTCAGTTCTGACACTATATAAGTGTTAATGTCCGTTTGTCCTACCGTTTCAGAGCTTTGCTTTGTCATCCTTGTTTAGATATTCATTCGTTCGTAAAAATTACAAAGTATTGCTTACAAATGTTTATATGTTTTAAAAATCAAATATGTAATTTAAAGAATACTGTCCCTTTCATGCAGTTGCAAAACGTTGAAAGAAGGTAGGGTTGGTATTGGAGAATGGAGAACCATAAAAGGGGGGGAAAAGAGGACAGAGATTTGCAGGGATGTAAAGGGATAAGACAATGGCCGATAAATTTATGTACATTCCCATCATAATGATACCAAAATTTAACAATTAGTGGTTGAAAAGTTTGAAAATTCAAAATTCAATGAAATACCTCTATAGTTGCTAGGCCAATAAATAAGAAAACGTTATAATAAAACTTTGGGGAATAGTGTCAATTGTCCCCTCCCACCCTGGAAATTTGGATCTGATGGTAAAATCAGAGTAAAGGGTGAATTTAAGGGGGAGAAGAGGTTTGTTGAATTGAGGAAAAGATAGAGGAATAGGTGTTCCTTCATTAAAAATAATATGCCAGTATAGTTTCTAAACCGATTGATATTTGCTGGATAAGAACTGGTTCTCATCACACTGAAAAATTATGTATAGTATCGTATTACAGAAAACTATTCACAAATATTAAAATAAAATCGTAAAATTATTACCCGTTTTGTTAGCCCGGAGCTTCGGCCCCTCAGGGCAAACAAATCTGGTTTTAATCTTATAATTTTCATTATACATAATATCCGCGGAAAGCTGTTCACAATACGATGCGATAAATAACTATTCAAATTGCAATTTATTTTGTGGCCAGTTAAATAGATAATTGAAACTTAAAAACTGGCTTTTTATCAGTTTACGTAATAAAACAATATTAGATTTAATATTAAAAGGTAAAATATAAAAATGCTTTAATTTTGTAGCAAATCTACTGCTTAACTTGAATGTCATTACGTCTGTAATTTGACTTTAATAATAAGATTAGAGTTCTCTCCAAACTTACGCCATAGATGAAGATGCTTTTAAAAAGTATGAAATCACCCAATGACAAAAAGGAAACTAAAATTCATTAAAACCTTTCTAAACTTATTTTTTTAGTATTGAAGCTACTCTATAATTCATTATATCAGTCCGTCCGTAGGGGAAATGTGATTTTTTTGCTGATATTTAATATAGAAGGTTCACAGGTATAATCCATTATATTTTGCTAACCTACTTATGGATGCTGTCATTCTAGTTTCATACAAAAATCGCTACTTCATAAAACATGTTTTGCCATAATTGTCTTTTTTTGTTGTTTTATATTTGTACGAGGAAGAATGACTTTACAGTCCAGAGTTCCAGGTAGGGAGGGGACAATGGGCTGTTTATTACACTAGTCCCCAAAGTTTTTAATAAGGTTTTATTATTCGTTGGCTAAACAACTTTTGGGACTTTTATTGAATTTTGATCGATTGGTTTATTCAGTTAAGTGGCCAAACGTTTCAACCACTTGTTGGTATCTAAATAAAGGGTATTTCTGTGTAACAACATTGTGGATGTACATTAATTTATTGTTTATTGTCCTATCCCTTTAGATCCCTGCTTTACAGTGCAGTATCCAGTGCCTCTCTCACTAACACAAACCTACAGCAGTTACGCTTTTCCTTCCAGAGGTTGAGGACCAAAACCTGGTTTCTGGACACTACACATCCTTCTGCAACTTTCTAGGAATTATAACCTCTTTTTATCTATAATACAAAGTAGTAAATAAAGTAGTGGGCGTTTTTGTCTGTAGCAAAGGATCTTGCTAACCGCTGAACCGATATGGTGAAGTTACTTATATCCAGGGGATATTTGATTTAAGTTTAGGATGGTTTTATGATATTTATCTGATTTTCCTATTTTGCTCCTAGATCCTAGATTTTTTTGTCAGAAGCTTAAGATTTTATAACTACTGAACCGATTGAGTTCTCAAGTTAAGGAAGGCTAATTTAAGTTTTAGATTTATGTCATGGAATGGTTAAGGTTTAAGGCTATTTTTTCTGCCCTGCCCTAGTCCTTCAAGTATAGAGCCTCTAGAAATTATGGGCGCAACATTTATTTATTGCTTATTAAATGTTAAAAATAATTTTGATAATTAGCAAAGATACTCTACAATTTATCTATGTTCAACCGTACTTCTGTTCATCACGCATATTCTAGTGTCTCATTGGGATCATGGAATAAAGAACATAAGATTTTGGGGTTCTTTCTACTTTCCTTTTAAAAAACAAACATTTTTGAATATAAACTATGAATTAATGCTTAGTTCATTTTCATTATACAATACAAAAAAGGAATAAAATATTGTTTTTGATTGTTATTTTTCCTTGATTCATGGGATATTAGAGTAAAGAATATACTGGTACCCAAAGTTTTAAAAATGCATTGCTACGTGGGTGTTTTTAATAAATCTTGATTGTTTATTATGTATACATAAATTTATCATCCATTGTCTTATCCCTGAAGATCCCTGATTGTCGTGTTGTTTGAAGTTCAGGGTCATGGATGGTTTATTCCAGGGATCTACAGGGATAAGACAGTGGCCGATAAATTAATAATCAATCTAATCAAAACTTAATAAAAGTCCCCAAAGTTGTTAAGCCAACGAATAAGAAAACGTTATTCTAAAACTTTGGGGACTAATGTAATAAACAGTTCATTGTCTCCTTCCTTCCTGGGTTTATTGTATGGTGTATTCTTTATACACTTATTATACAACTTTTATTAATATTGTAGCATAGCTCCTTAATATATAACTAGTAACTTCGCCCCTAGAGGCCTCTCAGGGGACATGAGGTATGGGGGGTAGAAAGACGCCCTTACTCTCCCATTTTCAATTTAATCTTTAAAAAGAAAAAGAAAATTTATTGCTAAAGGACATTTTTTATAGGGCGATTTTTTAGGGGAGAGGATCAGTACCCTTCTCAAAAATAGTTATGAACCTTCCCTGGACCCATGAGAAGCTAGATTATAAATGAGAATTTTATCGGTTCAGATCCTTTGGTATTGAAGACAGATAAACATCCTCTTACTTTTATATAGGAATATTTTGTCTACACTTCTGGCAAATTTTTTGCCTTGTTACTGATAAATTTCCCCTACTTCCATATTTTCTTTTTAAGAAATTGCTTTTGTTTTTTTATTATTGTATCATTTTTCCTGTGTACTAAAAACCACGGAGAAAGGGGACATTGGACTGTCTATTACACTAGTCCCCAAAGTTTATAACAAAGTTTTCTTTTTCGCTGGGTTAACAACTTTGGGGACTTATATTGAATTTTTATTGGTTGGTTAATGAAATTGAGTTTTCATACGTTTCAACCACTAATTGTAATCTACAGAAAGTGTAACTTTGCGTATTATAATTTAGGATGTCTTATCCCTTTAAATCCCTGCATAATATTTCTTTTTTTTGTGTGTTGTCACTAAGCAAGACAGTTTCAAAACATTCATTCTTTTTTTTACAAAACTGTCTGTTAAATTGTTATACTTCATTGAAGGGGTGTGTAAAATATTTTCCAGTATGGCTTCAAAAAAGATTAATATCAGCTTGATTAGAACCAGTTCTAAGCCATACTTAAAAATCATGTATCGTATCGTAATACATTCAGTTTTCTACGAATAAAAAAATGTAAAATCATAATATTAAAACCAATTTTAGTCTTATAATTGTACATTTTCATTTCAGTCGAAAAGCTGTTTATAATACGATGCGATAAATAGCTTTTATTTCATTTGCCAAATTCTACTTTTCGGGTTTTAAAATGTAATTTAGAATTTTAAGACAAAACATAAGCTTTTTGTTTCTCTTTGCCTTTACTAAAAAAAACTGAATATTAAATTATATAAGTATTTTCCTCTTGAACATTTTTATCTATCTACATAACTCTCTCTCAATCTATTTATCTAGCAATATATTATTTTGCTATATTTTTTGTAGTATGTCTCTATCTCCTATCTTATCTCCTACGTGATAAAGTGCATATTGGTATTCTAACAATATTGTTAAACAGAAAGGGCTTAAATTCTATTTAGTATTATTATCTTAGCTAGCTACAAGTTTCACTTTATTAGAGTACAGGATAATCTGGTGTATGATCCAAAAAATAATAAATTTATTATTATAAATGTGTTTCCTAAATTGAACAGATTCGCTATGTAACTTCAATGTAAACAATTTGTAATGTATGGACATAATACTCTGCATAGCAGCGTAGTCAAATGCAGGGAGGGAGGGGACATTGGACTGTTTATTACACCAGTCCCATTTTAATAACGTTTTCTTTCACCTAACAACCTTGGGAACTTTTACTAAATTTTGATTGGTTTGTTCATTTAGTTGAGTGTCCCAACGTTTCAACCACTAATTTTAATCTACAGACGGGATAATTTTGTGTATCATAATTGGAAATGTACATCAAATTATCGGCCATTGTCTTATCCCAGGTACAAATATCTCTGCCTAGCAGCGTAGTTAAATGCGTAGTAAGATCAGCTGACCTATGTTTTGACCGGCGTGATGAAGCTAGCTTGCTATGCGCTTATATGCATAAGGAATATTAATTAGAATAGTCAAAATATGATTGAAGGGTGATTAATACTCTGTAGTAAATTTTTAACCTTACAATTTAGCTTCTAATAGGTCCTGAAAGGGTTTAAAGCTATTTTTGAGAATGTATCTAAAGGAGCAAGAAAGGGGTAGAAATAAATCTTAAGCTAATCAAAGCTTAAATCTAAAATAGATTAGCCTATAACCATCCCAGGAACATTGTGAAGCTTGACTAAAAAAAACTCTAAGAAACTCTACTATGCGCCACAACGCACCACCCGTCTGTACTAGTCATTTGTTGTTGTTGTTTTCCTAATATCTGTCACTAAGCAAAATTCAACCAGGGATCTGAAGGGATAAGACATAGGCATATTCATTTATGTACATCAAAAATGATGTATACACAAAACTACCTTTTCTAATAGATTACAATTAGTGACTGAAACTGTTTGACTCTCAACTCGAAAAAAAGTGTCCAAAGTTGTTAAGCCAACGAATCAGAAAATGTTTTTAAGAAACTTTGGGGACTAGTGTAATAAAAAGCCCAATGTCCCCTTTCTCACTTCTAATATCAACACATAGGAAAGGCATCCCAAAATTATAGGACATAAAAACAAGGATAACTACATTAATCAAAAAACCTCAACAAATTAGATTGCAAATTCACTGAAAACACTCATTAAACTTCACATAATAGCCAAAGAATCATTATTTCGTAAATTACATTAATTGCTATTAAACGTTACTCAATTGCCTTAAATATCAATTTAATTTATTTTATTATTGAAACATTCTTTAATATCCCTGTTTAAAAAGTGTATGTAGAATTGACCAAAACAAATAAGGATATGTCTATGCGCCAAATACGCATATGTCCCAGGGAGGGAGGGGACAATGGGCTGTTTATGACACTAGTCCCCAAAGTTTTATAATAACTTTGTCTTAATAACTTTGAGGGTTTTTATTGAATTTTGATTTGTTGATTTATTAAGTTTAGTTTTCAAATGTTACAACCACTAATTGAATGGAGTAACTTTGTATATCATCATTGGGGATGTAGAGTACAACAATTCGGCCATTGTCTTATCCCTTTAGATCCCTGATCTACATTCGTCCGGCTGACCTGAATTTAAAAGAATCACAGACAGTAATATTTCTTGAAAATCAGGGATAAGAAAATGGCCATTAAATTGGTGTGCACCCCCAATGATGATACACAAAATTACGCTTATGTAGCGTAAGATGGTTGGAACGTTTAAACACTCAACTTAATAAATCAAAATTCATTAAAGCCCCCAAAGTTGTAAAGCCAACGAATAAGAAAGATTTATTTAAAAACTTTGGGAACTAGTGAAATAAACTGCCCATTGTCCTCTCTCTCTCTGCTTGAAACTATTTATGGGTAAAACAGGGACAGTTTTATTCATGTCTAGTCAAGCTTATTAGGTTTTCCTTGAGTAAAAAACTTATAAACAACAAGGATTTCAACATCCATAAAAATTAATCTCTGAAACGGTTGGACAAACAAACATTAAGTTAAGAAGCAAAATATAAAAGTATAAGTATTGACGAAATTGAATGTAAATGGGTTGCAAAACTGTTTGAAGACAGGATACTGGTTAATGGACATACTAACATTTAAAAACTTAGCTATTACAAATACACAATAGTTCATTTAATGCAATTTAAATTTGGTTTTTAAGTAATTTAATCATGAATCTAAAGGGATTAGACAATGGAGGATAAAATGTTGTGAACCCCAATAATGATGCACGAAATTTTCTCTTTCTTAGATTACAATTATTTGTTGAAACTTTAGGACACTTAACTTATTAAATCAACCAATCAAAATTCATTAAAAGTCCCTTAATTGGTTAAGCTAACAAATACAAAAACGTTATCAAAGACTTTGGAGACTAGTGTATGTAATAAAAAGCCCATTGTCCGCTTCCTTCCTGTAGCAACAATTGTAAGAAACTTTGGAACCTTTTATGTAGGAGGGGGGGGGTTGTAACCCCCTCACCATCTTACCTTTACCAAATAGCTTGAAGAATTTATGAAACCACTGAAAACCAATAAATTTTGATAACTGTTGCATGATTTCAATTTAACAGAGATCTAAAGGGATAAGACAATGGCTGATAAATTAATTTACATCACCAATGATGATGCATAAAATTACCCTTCTGTAAGTTACAATTAGTGGTTGAAATGTATAAACACTAAATGAACCATCCAATCAAAGTTCAATAAAAGTCCCCAAGATTGTTTAGCCAGCGAATAAGAAAATGTTTATTATTAGACTTTGGGGACTAGTGTAATAATAACCCAATGTCTCCTCCCTCTCTGAAATTTATAGAAAATGTACAAGTTAAGTGAGGTAAAAACGTTTACATAAGCACACTTTCAAATGCAATTTTATAGTGAAAATATATCATTTTTAAAAAGATTAAAAAATTCAATAAACCTATTAATAATTGGCATTTTTCATTCTTTATTCTATATTTTATTAAATCTTATGACGTACAGCTAAGATATTTTTTTATTATATTTTCTCTTCGTAACATTTGCAATCTTTTCAGATGGTCAGTTTTTAAATATATCAAAAATGAATGCTTATTGTTGAAACTTTTTTTCGGGCCAAGCATTGGAGAAAACTTTTTATTTAGTGTCGTTTTAGTCTGTGAGTAAAGGAGGGGACAATGGGCAATTAATTCAATATAAGAGTTTTCGGTGAAAAGCAATGAAAACCAGATTTATCCAAAAAATTTGACCAAAATTGTGAAGGGTTCATGGTAATATAATTTAGAACAAAATTAGTTCTAAGAATAAAATCATTTACTTGAAAATTAAATTACCAGTACATCACATGTAGTAATATTCTGTAATTAATCACTAGAAAAATCGTGTTTAGAACTTCGTCAAACCCTTCTCATATATTTTTAAATGCGACCTAAATTCAAGGGGTTCTTAGAATGTTTAATACATAAATATCACAGTAGAGTTTCTATACATGAAATGACATTTTCTTGGGAAAAATATTTGTTAAAACCAGCCATCTAATAACAAATTTTTCTGTCTGCTATATTCAAAACTAACTCAGCTAGTTAGCGGGGCATTGATGCGCTAGTACCCAAAGTCAGTCAGAACCTGCTAAATTCGTGCTCATTCCCTTTAAGCCAGTACCCAAAGTCTGAGACTCTTAAGAATTGAATATTCGATCCATTGTCCCCTCCCTTACTCCCTGGGAAAGCTGCTTCTGTGTATGATAATCCACACAATTTCCACACTCTTTCATCTTTTGTTTCTCTTCTCAATGTTATATTATTTTTATTTAAATATTACAATGGAATAATTTAGTTGTTTTTATAAAGTTTCTCAAAAATCAGTTCTTTCTTTTAGATTGAAATTGTGAACCTATGTAGTTATGTTGATAAGAAGTGCAGCAATGATAATCATAATACTTATGTGAACAATTAAAATCGAGGATAAAAAATTGAATATTTCTAACCCCTGCGGGGATTACTCAAGTACATATAAAGTCTCATTAGGAACTTTATCTAAGCACATGCTGAGATCTGCAAAAATTGTAATATAGAAATAATGTTTTGATTGTTGAATATTCTATTACTTTTGAATTGTGATTAAAGTTTATTCAAATTTAGAATTTTTTTATAAAAAGTCAGGACATTTTAGTATATCAAAACATATCTCAGTCCAATAATTCTGATAATTTCTTCTGAATACAACAAGTTTTAGGAATAGTCCCTTTCGTAACATTGCCCCATAAGGGGCGATTCGTCGTATTTTGAAAATTGTTTTTTATAGGTTATTTTAGGTTAGGTTAGGTGATTGCCCCACAGAGTTAGGTAATTGGCTCCGCAGGGTAGAAGCCCCACGCAGGGGCTAGAAATATGAGAAAAGCTACTGTGAAAAATACGAAGAATCGCCCCATAAGGTGCGATGTTACGAAAGGGACTA
>LS052048.1:13479-26271 GCA_900241095.1 Acartia tonsa | reverse complement strand
AGTTAAATAATTTTATTTAATAAAAATGAAAAGAATGAAAACCCTACTCATAAAAGATACATACTTTTTAAAAATATTTTTAAAAATATGTTTGAATAATCTTATTTTATATCATATTTGTATATGTGACAAAAATAAATTTGTTGTATTGCATAAACATTTGTTGTCATCTTAATTTATTTAACCCTTTACAGCCAATTTTTATGTGTTTTAATGTATAATAAACATGAAACATTTTTATGTTAATTCATTGATATATTGTAAAGAATTAATTTTTAATTAGTATTGATAGATAAAATCAAAAGACCTAACTTTACTGTATACTAGCATACAATATTTACGAAGCAAGACACTCTAAAAGCTGAGTATTTTACCTACAAAGGGAAGAAACATCACGATTCAGTAAAAATTATTTAATCCATAGTAAAAAATAAACTTTAAAATCCTAATAAAAGTTGATGTGGGCAATTGTTCTCATTTTTGGCTTTGCAGTATGATTCTACAGATGTCAAAGTATATTTTTAATATACCTTTTAAAAATAGTTTAAAAATAAGATAAGATAGAACTGAACAAATGATAACCCATATTATTTCTTGTTTAATAACAACGTTGACATATTTATTTTAAATACCCAGAGACAAAGGTCGATAAATTGATGTACATTCCCACTGATGATACACAAAATTACCCGTCTGTCGTTTACAATTAGTGGTTCAAACATTTGGACACTCAATTAATAATCCAATCAATAACATTCAATAAAAATCGCCAAAATTGTTAAGCCAACGAATAAGAAACCGTTATTATAAAACTTTAGGGACTGGTGTAATTAACAGCCCAATGTCCCCTCCCTCCATGGTTAATACCGAACCTTTTATCTAGATCATGCATCTTGTTGAAATTTCCCTTTAGATCTGTGGGCAGATCCTCCAGGGAATCCAGGTATTGTTCCAGGTAAAACGTGGAGCCAGACATTTTTGGTTCTTTTCAATTTTGAACCTTTTTTTATTACTTCTTAAAATCTGAAATGATACAATAATAATAATTATTAAACACGTAGCAAATGTCAAATAGACGAGGCAATATATTTAGTTCTTTTTACTTTATACTGATATATTTCATTAGAAATTCAAAATTTTTTATAACATAGTGTAATAACTATAAGTGACAAACATCATAAAATTCGCACCCCCCAAAATTTTGCAGGGGTTTGGACTGTTTTTAATTTTCATTTATTTGCTTGAAGCCTATTTCTTTCCCAAAATTGTTCTTCCTGAAACAAAGTGATATCAAGTTTTGAGAATTATTTCAATTTTATCAATGTGGCACAATTTTCATTCCAATTGCTTTAAAATGCATATTTTTTTCTTCTTCAAGATGCTAAAATTTTCGAAGAACTTGTTTTTGTTACATGCATGCATTTTACACAATGTGTGCTGAAGTAACAATTAATTTTTAATTATATCAATTACATTATAAACACATTGTATCATCTCAAGCATCTTGACACATGACACATGATATGCATTAATGAACAAAAATGCACCAAAGCACACAGTGTGCAATACAAGCATGCCATCCAACACATGTTGCACATGTTTAAGAGTACACTGCACATGTTGCATATGTATAAAAGTACACTGAACATGTTCCACATGTTTTAAAGTACACTGAACATGTATAATTAGAACTTACGATGCAATTGTAATGTGTAATAGTGATTTATTGATTTTAAAAAATTGTAAATCACCACGATGCCCCAAAAAGAACTAATTACAAATTTTGATGTAGTTAAAGGAAAAATTGAGTGATTTGTGACAATTTGATATAAAAAAAGAACATGATTATAATATATATAAAATCTACATTTAGTAAAGAGTTGAAAAAGATTTATATTATTGCATTAGGTGCTCCGAATGACAAACACTTATGGGAAGCCAACATCCCTACCAAGTTCCATTTAATCATAATAATACAAAAGTATTAGCACAGCTAAATGAAACTTTTAATATAACATAAATAGTACATATTACAGTTTACACTATACTCATATTATAGCTGGAAAATAGGCTTCTTAATTACTAGTCAACACAGCAACATTAAAAAATTAATTAGTTTTTTAGGCCAAAAGATTTTTTGTAAATTCTGCACAAATCACAAGTAATACAATATATAATAATTAATTAATAGGCCAAATTAAACAAGTTACCAAAATTATAGCAACATACAAATAGTTAATTATCAGTAAAATAATGATAAATGGGCGAGTCATAATTTAATTATAGAATAAATCTAGCAATTATTATTATTATTAATTAATAATTAATAAAGGTGCAAACATTTGCATCACAGAAGTACATGAAAACTTAACTTTATCTAGAGTAGAATTTAAAAAAACATTTCTGGTTACAAACAAAGTAAATCTACCAAAATGAATATTTAATCTTATTTGTAACAAAAAATATTTTCCTTTTTGTTTACAGTTTATCCTTTTCAGTATCTAATATGATAAAACAAATAAAATTAAAATGATAATATTTTCTAAAATCTGCTGCATGTTTAAAATTAAATGCTTAGTTATCAGGTAATTAAAAGAAGAATAAAATACAAAATATCTACAATAAAATACAACACAGTGACAATACAATAATAATAATCAAAGCAGATTTTACAAAATATACTTTTTTTCATAATTAATAATATAACATTTTGATTTTAAATTATTGTGATTAATTTACTTATAGGCTTCTAGTGCGATTTTTCAATATAGAATATACATTTCTTACTTAATATATTATTTTTTGTTATTACAGCTATATTCAGAAAGTTTTTATTTGTGCTAGTTAGTAATATTTTTCTGTAGTCTTTACAAAAAAAAAATATAATAAAATAGTAAAATTTTAAAATTTGAGCACTTCTTTAATGTCGAAAAATTTTACTTTTTGATAATGACAGTAATGTGTCTTTGGTGTTCACTATGTATTTTTAACAAAAAAAAAATCAGTCATAATTCTAGCAGTCAAAAGATGTGTCATGCCATACTTATCATACACTAAGTCATACTATGACAATACATGAAGACAATATTATGCAATAACATGACAAATTAACTTTTCAAACTAAAAGAATTCTTTTTTTTTATGTGAAGTTCTATTTCAGATTATAACAACATATGAAAGTCAGTCAAAATAAGGATATAAATAAAATAAAATGCCAAAAATAATTATTTTAACATATAAGCAAAGCCATCTCCTTTTAATTTTAGTAAATATACATAACAATTTGACTCAAATAAACTATTACTCTAAAAAATCAAGGAATCAAGAAATATTTTTTTTAGATTCAAAACTAATGGTACATTAGTTAAAATATATTTATCCTTAATTTTTTTTACTAAACTAAATTAAGGGTTATGAAGAAGGGAGAGTTTAAGTAGGGAAATCACTCTTTAGGGGGAGTAGTAATTGAAAAATATACATTTAAAACTATCCATAATATATGTGTTAAGTCTATAAGTAAAATAACATGTCATACACATATAGAAATATTAAAACATTAAACTTCTATTCCTAAACATATCTAAACTTATTAGGAAAATATGCAAGGGAGAGGGGGGATTTAAAAATATGATTAAATAACAAGAAAGTGCTTAATACAAGGAGGCGGGGCTTGATGTCTTATTTACATGCAGCATGGCTTCATAAGTTCATAGCATACCAAAGCTTTTTGATTTACACACACTTTTAAGGCAAGCCTACTTTATTCCTTTATTTATATTTATTAAAACTTTTAAATGGAACAATATTACATAGAAATATTACGCTTCTAGCATTTTTTTTATTAGATTTTAGTTAATAACATTTATACAAAAGTTAGAAATTTGAAGTTAGTAAAAATATAATATATATTTTCGACTAGATAAATCACGAAACCTTTTAAAATATAAGATATTAGTTTAATAAGTAGCGTAATTATTTGCTTGTCTTACTGTTGAATATGATATTAAAACGCCTGCAAATGAAAAAAAGGTTTAATATTTGAAAATAAGAGAAAAGTGTGTGTATAATATAAATATGATAATCCTATATTTGTTCCTTATTCCTTAATTCTGTTAGTTTTTTATATATTTGATCATGTATTTGGCCATAACTTTGTCTGCTTTAAAAACAGACCCTTATCGAACTAAGATACTGAAATAGTTCCTTTATAAGCCCAAGTAATCAGTTTTGCAATATCTTTCTATTTCATGGAAAACTAATGAAAATACTAAAAATATGCAAATTTGGGTGTAAGTTTTTATATGTATACATTATCACATATAAAAAACTAACAAGCTTTATAGAGATATATATATATTAAGGTAGCTTGTTTCCAATATTTTGAGTATTTAATATTTATTGCAAACTCTGCGGCACTTTTTATACATTCCCATACATATCTGTTGTATTTCGGGGCGAAAAAGAGATGTTTATCAACCAGGCTTTTGATATTATGATGTTTTAAATGATTTTATATGAAATGATAGAAAAAGATGCCTACTTCTTTAAGTTTAAACCTAATAAGACCTAAACCTATTACCTCCCTAGTTATGCATGTATGTATTTTTGTAATGATAAAACTTATTAGCATGATGTTAATGTACCTTCATGTAATCTATGAATCTGATTAAAGTAATTTCTAGACATTAAATCTGTTTTTATATGCAGTTATCGTACAATATTGCCATTTTTACAAATTAGAAAATGACAATTTAGCTAAAAGTGTAACAAAACAAAATACTGTTAAATAGTATTTTCCTTTTATCTATTAATATATTAAAATGGAGAACAATGTTTTTTCTTAATAAACTCTTTCCCCCAAAATTCTTAACTCTTTCACCGTGTTTATGTCTTCCAGGCGTGAAGTTGCACGGGGAATTTATAAAAGGTGAGGACAATGTTGTTCAAGGGTCGGTTAGTTCTGCTGTCACCTGCCCAACCCTTTTTCTACAGAATTTAAAGCCTAATTGTGTCTACTTTTCATTTTGTATGTTTTTTTCCAGGAATTAAACTTGAAAATAAAAACTTTTTTTAAAATTTGGAGAAATTATATAGTTTTTCTGATAGCTACGATACTATGGATGAGCATCTTTAACTTTTTTCTTGGATTGCATATAGCTTCCAATATAAAATTAAGGTCAGGCCCCCATCTCAACTTTAAACCTGCATCACCACATCAATCTAAACACTGGCTATTTTATTTATGCATGGATATATGTATGTTTTTTTTAATCTTTAAGGCATAAATTATGATTATCTGTAGGCCTGTTTGATGGATGGATGGATTGGGAGAGAAAAAGGTTAATATGATGACTTAAAATTTTATACATGAGTATATGTATACTGTTTAGGACAAATGAGATTATTTTAAGAGTAGTAAATAATGGGGAAAAAATCTTGGAAATCAAGGGGATATCTCTAGGGAAAGAAATTGAGGGCACAAAAATTTTTGTCGTTTTATTTATTTAGATTGAAAGAAAAAATGCTCTAATAATCTCTTTTTTACTCCTTGACAGATTGAGAAAAAACAATAAATATCCTAATTGTCTAACTTGGACACGAGGCGTCTAATCCAAAACAAATTTTCGCCTTGCAAAAACAAACTTGCATTTTAGACTTCTCCATTTTTTGCACACTTGGGTACTAAGTCATAGTCATATGCTGGTTAAACAATAAAACAGCAATTTAAAATTTTAGCAAAATCTCCCCATACATAATAATGAAAAATGCGCAAAAATATTTGTGCAATTTAATTTTTAACTTATTAGACAATTTCGCTAAATTTAAATATTTGCTTAATTGTAGGACCTGAATGTTATGGGCAGTGCCTCTAAAAAAATAAACAACTTTATGAATGGGGAGCCGGGTTTACATGCCTCAATCAGGGGTGATACAAAATTTAGGAATAAAATAAATTTAAAAATCTAATTTTATATTTTTTGTGTTAATAAATCTTTAAGAAAATTTAAAAAATGTTGTCATAAAAATATGTCAGTAGCCGGTCAGATGAAATCAATGTTTGTGATGTCCAGAAAAATATATTACACACCCCATTAGCTAACAAAAATATAAACAATCCTCAAAGATTAGGCCAGTCTCTACAATAACATATAGATAAAAGATAATTTTGATAGCGTAGCTCCTAAACATTGATTATATCTGTATGTTTCTTGATTATAAATATATACCTACTATTTATTAGAACTTTAGTTATATGTTAAGAAAAACAAATGATTGACAAATGGAAAAATAAGCATAAACCTGACATTTCCTTCCTTTTGCAGAATAAGGGGGGGGGTGTGTACAATTTGTTAAATAAACAATGAATTAAATAAATATTTATTGGGGAAAGTTGTAGTTGTATTTGAGGCAATTCCCTTGGGATGACAGGGCTTAGCCCCAGGGATATGAAAGGATAAGACAGTGGCCGATAAATTGATGTACATCCCTAATGATGATAAACAGAATTATCCCTGTTATACATTACAATTAGTGAAATGTAGACACCCAATTTAATGAACCAACCAATCAAAATTCAAAAAATATCCCAAAAGTTGAAGATTGGAAACTTTGGGGACTAGTGTAATATACAGCCTAATGTCCCCTCCCTCCCTGGCTTATATAGCCCAGACTATGTATGTATGTATATTGTACTTCAATCAAGGAGATAAAAAGAGTTTTAAAGATGAAAGATAAGCAAAGGGTTATTTTTGCTTTATAAATGAAAAATTATCTCATAAATTTTAAAAAGATATGTCAATTCTATTGCTTTATAATTTTTTTGCGAAATCTATTTCAATCCGACTTTTATGTCCAAAAAACATATATGTCTATTCTAAATTGTGAGTTTTATTTGTAAGGATAAAATTAACCAAGTTGGAATATTTGGCATACCTCTAGCGTCGGGTCAATGTAAAGCGCTCACATATCTCTTTATTTGCATTATGCAGTTGAGTAGACAATTTATCTTTTTTTAAACTCCTGTACATTTTCAAGGATTTTTTTATTTTCTTGTTCCTAGATTTTTTTCTCAGTGCAGTTAAGGTATTGCAATTAATGCAAAATAAAATTAAGCTCAACTGATCAACATTTGCAATGTTGTAGACTGGCAAATTATTCGCGTCTATAAGCAAATTAGATGTACATTAAGTAACCGCTTTTCTCATTGAATCATTCAGACGAAATAATCTAAAAATAAATCTTATCTTATTTTTCTGACATGTCAATTATAAAAAAAAATATGAGAACAATTAAAAACCAGTATTCAAAATGGAAACAAGATTAATGGAACCTAATTGTGTGTATCTTTTTTATTTCTGTGCTTTTATATACATATCTTGTGCTTGAAACATGCATGGATATTTTTAAAAAAAGTAACCAAGGATGAAAAAAGTTACAATGCGTTTCAATAAAAGCACAATTATATTATTATTTGTTCACAACATGCAAGTAAACTGACAGGCAGTGGGTCATAATTAATTTATCATGGAAAATCCGAGAAATTTGACATTTAATTACTCATAACTTTCTTTTTATTATTGGGTAGAAAAATTGGGCTAAATTAATGAAGTTCTCACATCCTTACCCCTTTTGCAGACTTGCAATTTGTTCACCCCTTGTTTCAAACTTTTTTGGCGGATTTCCAAGAGAAGTGAAAACGTGAATATCATTTTGTTTACCTGACCTTTGCTATAACAACATTTTTTGCTTACAATGGACCCCTCCCCCCATTAAAATATTAAAAATCCAAGCTATCAATGAATATGCAATCAGGCATCAGGCACTTTTTATGCAAAAATTAAATAAAAAAATGGAGGATTAACTTAAATGACTAGGAAATTGTTAAGTTGCAGGGAATGTTAAAATATTACATCGTTGCTTCGTAATAAATATTCCAAACTTGTACATTTTATAGAAGCTCAAGGGTCAGTTTTGTCCATTTTCAGAAAATTTATCATAAATATTTTATGCTCAAGAATAAAATTAATGCAAATCACAGAAACAGTTTTTTAAAACACCAACTAACAAAATGCAATTTTTTGTGGCCAAATAATTTGGCATGCCAATATCTTAGCAGACAACAATATATACTTTATCAATTTACAAACAAGAGAGAGGGAGAGAAAGGTTTATATAATAAATCATATGCTATTAATCAAATAGTGTAACAACATGCAGAATGGGGGAAGGAGACGAGATAACCGTCTTACAGACGTACGTCCTACCCATGATTCTCTAACAAAACATAACGGCCAATGCAAGTGGAAGTCCTGTACTAGGCACTATTGAGGTCATGACCAGTTTTTTTATCATAATTTTTTTTGTACATTTTCATGCTAATGTTTTATCATAACTTAATACATAATATCATGCTGACTTTTTAATAATACACATGAGCAAAATCATACCATTTTTATGCTGTAAATTTAACATATTATAGGGCACACATAAAGATTAATTATAATAACAGCTAAAAACTACATATATTTTTATATTTGAAGCCCTAAAAGTGATCAGAAAGAAGATTAGGCTGGAAAAATACCAAGATATGTTGAAAAATTGCACTCCTGGTGAAAAATACATAACAACTTTTTCAAGGCAGGTTTTATTATTTTAAATTTGGCATTGCTTCATTTTATCTGGATGACATTTGCTGGCTGGATAGAGCAAGGATAGCTAGCCAGCTAGATATCTAGCAAAACTGCCACACACACACTAATTTACTACAAAGTGCTGTAGCTCCAAACAGCAAAGTTTTTATTAACAGCCAAGGCAAAAGTGAAGTGTCAGGATTTTAGGGGGAGTAAATGCAACTTCCCAATAACCTGAACACACATGCAATACTCACTTACAGAGGGACTTACTTCATTTCAATCATTTCAGTTCAAAAATATTTGTTAGAATTTTAGTATTAAATCTTTTTACATCATAACATATTTATAATTATTTTAATTGATTTTAGTGTAAAAAAGCAATTAAAAATAATTATAATTTTATTGCACTAGTAGATAGAACAAGTTTTTATAGCACCAATACTTTCAGAAATTGTACAGGTAGTACATGCACACACAGCAGCAGAAAAAAAAAAAACATAAAGTGTATGTAAAGTTAGGCACAATGAAAGATCAATTGTCAACAATCATCAATATTAGAATTAGAATATTTTCATTAAAAGATTTTTATAATGAAGAAGTAATTAAATGATTTAAAAGGCCTTTCATTGTCCTAACTGATGTACTCTGCACAATTGAGTAAAAATGTTGAAAACAATATCATAAAAGTATTAACCAATCAAATTTAAATTAATCAACAACAGTAAAGTCAGCTCGTCATCAAAGGGTTAAAACTTTAAAATAACACAATGAGAACAAGCTTACTCTGTGAGAACTATCATAGTCTTAATAATATCAATTTATAAAAAGGAATAAAAGGGGGAAAGGGAGATATAGAGATTAAACATTTCAAAATCTGATCTTTTTTTAGAGATTTTTGCCCTCCTAATAATTGAGAAATATAAGTAAATGTTATATTTAATAATATATTTACTTAGGCCTTAGATAAAATATTAGGAAAAACTATTTCACTGGTTTCTTACACAAAATATCAGTTTGAGTATTTTTTGTTTGTTAATGAGTGCTTTTTTAGATTCCTAATCCTACCTCCATAAAAAATATCATTTGTAGGTACATTCTTACATGGAAAATTTGGGAATATTATTTGTCATTGTTTTTTTTTATTTACATTGTTATAATTTGGGCAGTTTTTTAGAGATTTCTTGGTTAGTAAATAAAGTATCATTTAATAATTATCATACATATAAATATTGCAAGATTTTCAGTCAGCAATTTATATATCATTTTTTTACATATGAACAGCAAGCCTCTGAAGAGTGAAGATGCACAAAATTGTAGCATAACAAGAACAATACAGGCCCATGAGAATGTACCTCAGGCTGGATAAATCATACATTTACAACATTATGCAATGTATAGTTTAGTAATACTATGTCATTGTTATAATTATAGACTTTATAGTTATTTAGTTAGTAGATGCCAAACGTAATTTAAATAGCTTTACATATCATTGTTGAAGAATAAACTAAAAAGTAACAATCTTGAGAAATTTTAAACAGGTTTCATATTTCCAAACTTTGTAGCATAAAACCAAACATGTGTTGTTTGTACGTTTTGTGCTTGTTGAATGTAACGTACAAATGTGCACTTTAAATGCTTATATATCAAGATAGATGGAGAGATAGAAAAACACAGCAGGCATTTTGATAATACAACATGGTACAACGTGCTCTTGCTTGGATGTAACTGTAGGCAGGCACATTTCTCAGGCGTTGCGCTAGCTCCACCATATTTGATTATGCACGTTCTTGGCTTTTTTTTATCTTTACCTTCTTCTTGGCCAACGAATAACAGGCTGATGCTTGGTTGGTCGGTTAGTTGTCTAGAACTTTCTTCTTTCAGGTTCTCATGAACAGGGATGGTATACAAACATCAATAGATGTATACTTGTATAGGGTTGAGAAACTCTCTGCTACGATGGATAGAGAACACATTTATGGAGATATTATTGAGATTCTCCGTAGTTTTTTCAGATGAAATCTGCTTAGAATAGACCAAGGCTTGTTGCACTACTGAGCTGTAATACAAGGCAGGCTATTATGGAGTCATTGAGGAGCTTTAGGAGGGCACTTTTCCACAGATTTGTTGAGTCAGATAGATACACCAAAATATAAACAGATCTTTACATAACTAGTGTCCCTCAGTTTTATTTCAGATCATAATGTTTTTTTTATTCATCCAGGATTTTTGTGTGTTAGTGTGAGTTTGTGGCAGCGGCGGCTTAGCTGCTGCTGCTGCTCCAACCGGCGGCGGCAGCCAGAAGCTGCTTAAATTTAGCACAATGCACATAAATAACTAACCAGAGTATGTAACATGTAACACTTTAGTACGGTGCAAACCGCCTGTACAGCGGGTTCTGGTACCCGGCAATAGGTCCGATTCCCTGGCCCAGGTACGGATCCGTCAGGGAGCCAGCGGCTGCCAGCTGCTGATATGCCTAACAATTCAAAATATATATAAATAAAATGTAGTTTGCAAATTTGAAAAGAAGTGAATGTTTAATTATTTTTTTTACAAAAACCGGTTAATTTGATTCATGTAGTTATATTTTAAAAGGCTAAAAAAAGTATTTTTAGATTCAGATGTCCTTTATTTCTAGATTACGGGATATTTATTATGAAAAGCCCCCCCCCCCACCATACATTTTTAGGGGTCAGGTCATAAAAGACAGATTTAACAAAAAGCCTTGACAAATTATTTGTCTTTAGTCTTAATTTTGAAATTAATACAATCTACTATTTTAATAGCAGATTATCTAATAATTTATATATATTTTGTATCTGCCTGAGCTTGCTGTAATGTGAGTGTAGGTATCGTGGCGGCTGAGAGGCTTCTAGCGGCTAGCGGGAGGCTGCCCAGCTGCGGAGACTGGATAGCCGCCATTGTTGTGATAGCTGACGTTGCCATGGATGCCTGAAATAAAATTACAAATAAATTCCACCCACTATTTTTTCTACAAAAGGGTTAATTTTGTGTAACATCATAAGGGATGAACATTAATTTACCGGCCACTGTCTTATCCCTTTAGATTTCCGATTAGGTCCCCTAGGAAACAATGGCTAAACAATCAACCAACCATTTGCAAGTATATAATTACCTGGGGAGGCATACTGACAAGAGGTTTACTGGTGGCGACAGCTGGATTTTGCTGCTGCTGTGGCTGCTGATTCTGCTGCTGCTGCTGTTGTGACTTGATAGCTGCCAACTGGGCCTGCAAAAAAATATCATTCTAAGATTATTCCTTAAAACTTGATATTGTATCATATATGACATTTTTTCTGTTAATTGGTTCCAATAAAATTTTACACACCCTATGCAATTGCATCCAACAGCTCCTAACCTGTCAAATAGACATTGTTTTAAAAACAAAAGGGTGCTGTCTAAACAATGTATGTATGTTTCTCTGTCTGTCTGTCCTTTTTAACATAATTTTTCAAGTATGGATTTAAAACCGATTAATATCCGCTGGATTAGAACTAGTTCTCAGCAATACTGAAAAGCATCGTATTACAGACAATTTTAACGATTAATAAAACAAAAATCACAAAAAAACTAATAATAGTTTTGTTATCCTGAGCCTTCGGTCCATTAAGGCTAACACAACTGGTTTTATTCTTAAAATTTTTCATTTTAATATCCGCGGAACGCTGTATGACACGGAGACAACTATTATCTGTTTACCTGTGCTTGTGCAATGACACTGCTGCTCATAGAGGTGACTGGAGCAGCCGACACAGCCACAGCTGATGAAACTGAAGGTACTGCTTGTTGTTGTTGTTGCTGGGCTGCGGCCACAGCTGCCTGGTGGGCCTGGTGAGCTGCGCTCATGCCAGGTAAGGATTGGGCGGCCTGAACCTAAATTCAAGAAAATATTTATTTATGGTTTTAAGCCTTAGGTTGAAAACTAACTGGCTACGCATAAACGAGGGGGCGGTTGTGACACTTTTTGAAACCAAAACTACAGGAATTCAACTTAAAAAAGAGCACTAAAATTTGAAATGACAGTCGCTTTAAAGAGGTACAATGTGGAACTGTGAAGAACTGTTTTTTCTTTCAACTCCCCCTTTTTGAAGGCAAAGATTATCATCATTATATATAATATCTTTTAAAATCTGGTTCG
>LS052046.1:5020-17337 GCA_900241095.1 Acartia tonsa | reverse complement strand
ATCTATCTATCTATCTATCTATCTATCTATCTATCTATCTATCTATCTATCTATCTATCTATCTATCTATCTATCTAACCTTAGCACACTGAACTAGACTCTCATCAGAGGTATCCTGACACTCTGGATACCCATCACATAACTGGGATAACATGGCTTCCCTGAAAATAAAAGAGAAAAAATCTCAGTTGGTCGCGTTTGTGATGATACAACTAAAAAAAAGATATGATTAATGATTTAAGGGGCAAGAGGGAATATAAATTGATATACCACACAATAAAAAAAATTACTCCTTCTCTCTAGGTTAAAATCATTGGTTGAAAAGTTTGCACAATAATAATTTAGACCCAAGCAAATAAAATTCAGTTGAAGTAAAAAAATCTTTTGAAGGGAGTGTGTATATAAAAAATATAGAGAACTATGTCAAATAGTTTAGTTTTAGCTATATAAGGAAAAAAGACAATTAAATGATCATTTATATACTCAAGAAAAATTTCTCCCAATCTTGGATTTAGTCAACATCTTCGGAAAAAGCCGGTTTTTAAGGAAACGAGAGCCCATTTTGCCCTATTTTTAAGATTATATGAATGAGATGATGTTAAGGTTTTATAATCTGATAAGAAATTTTTTCGTGTACAGTCCCTTTGAGTCAACGCATAAGATAACAAGGTGATTAAAACTTTAGGCAATTTACCAGGGAGGACGGGAACAATGGGCTGTTTATTGCACTCCCCAGAAAATTTTTGTATAATAACGTTTTCTTATTCTTTGGCTTAACAACATTTAATAAATTTTGAATGGTTTGTTGAGTTAAGTGTCACATCTTTAAAGCACCAACTTTAATCTATAAGAAGGGTAATTTTGTGTATCGTCATTTGGATTGTATCGCCATTGTCTTATCCCTTTAGATCCCTGGCAATTTACAGCATCCTTTCCTCCCTGGTTATAATGTAGCTGCAATTCTAAAACAATTATCAATCAGGGATCTAAAGGGATTAGACTATGGCCGATAAATTAATGTACATCCCAAATGATGATACACAAAATCACTCCTTTTGTAGATTACACTTATTGGTTAAAACGTCTGGACATCTAACCTAATGAACCAAAGAATCAAAATTTAATAAAAATCCCCAAAGTTGTTAAGGCAACGAATAAGAAAACGTTATTATAAAACTTTGGGGACTAGTGTTATAAACATCAAATGTCCCCTCTGTCCCTGATTATGAATAGTATACCTGCCAATAAAACGTAGAATACACTGATTTTGACTTTCACACAGCCAATACCTGTAATTACAAATATAAAATTGGATATTGAACTCATGGATATTGAGCCAGGGGAATTTTTGTCGTCAATCTATGTTTGGGGAAATGGGGAAATAGGCGTGTCGTTACCATTAGCCAGCTTGGAAAAAAACATTGTATCAGGGTATGCGAGAATCTCGCACAATATCCACGCATTCTGTAATCTTTATCCAATAACATAATAGTGTTCAATAGTTTTCCCTCAAATTGTTGAGCAGAGAAAAATTACCTCTCCTTCAACATAAATTGAAAATCAGGGAAGGGTGCTGATTTTTCTTTTGTTTATTTATTCAGGCCAGGTTAGGTAGCCCCGCCTGGTTTATGACCCCACGCAGGAATTAGGCATAGGAAAGCATTATGACATCTTTATTTTCATTTTTTTCAAATTAAGGGGGAGGGGGCTAGTGCTCAACAATGCACTTTGAGGGAAAGCTCCAATTAAAAAAAAATGTTTTTTTTTATTCTGTTACATGCTTTTGTATTCTATCTATTCATGTATTGGTCTATCGGTTAACAACTCTACCTCTTTTATGTCTGTCAATCTGTCTGCCAATCCGTTAAACATTGCATTTTAACGTCTGTCTGTATGTCCGTCTGTCAGCTGGATTTAGGGGAAAATGATTTTCTCAACTGTTGTTTAAGACAGACCGTTGAAATTTTGTGTGAAATTTCGAGTAATCACTGATCATCATTACATTTTATCTACCTATTACAAAAAAAAATGATAAATGGTACACAATTAACTCTCTTACCCCTCTTGGCATTCCATAGTTCCATTGTTTAGGCAGGGGGTGGACATTGGGGTACAGACTCCCTAAATATATGTATTCTATTTTTCCAGTTGTTACACATAAATATTCATTTATTTAAGATTAAAATAACCTAAAACCAACTCGAAACCTATATGAAACTCATCTAGAATGTGAACTCAATAAGTCCAATGAAGATCATAGCTGACATAAAAACCAAAACCAACTTATTTTATAGAAATGTATTCTAACAAGGACTGTTGTAGGTGTTGGTCTTTTGTAGCAACGCCTTTTACAAGGGTCATGGCTAAGATATCACTCTAATGTCCTTTTAGCTACCTTCTTATGTTGATATAATCCTTTTTTAAAGGTTTAACTATTTAGGGGGAGGGTACCACCACACTTCCAAGAGAAATCACCCCCCAAAAGTTTGTTAAAATTTTCTTTTTAAAACTACAATTGAAAGTTGACTTACCCCTTGCCTATAGGGGCATAGCTAGCCACTAGTAACAATATAAAGTTAAACAGTGGTGAGTTTTACCTGGCAAGAGTAATGGCTAGGAAAACCAGTTTCTGCCTCAACTAAGGACACTGCAAAACTGAAAGAAATAATTTCTGAGAATTTTTTCATAGATTTTAGCAGCACAAGTTCTATAACATTAGTAAACGGTCAGTTATAAAAAAACTAATTTTGCCTCATTGAGAAAAAAATTATCTATAGGCGAAGAATAACATCATGCCCCTTCCCTTTTTTTATTTTAAAATCATTATTCAGTTAGCAGTTTTTAATAAGACAATTCAAAAAAGGACGAGTTTTATACAGGGATTTTTATTTTTAGAAACAATGCCCAAAATATATAACCTATTATGTATATTTGTGTTTGTCATTTAGATATATGTTTCCTAAATGGACAAATCATGAAATTGAGACAAATTGACGTTTCTATAAACATGGATACAATTCTTTCATAGTTTTACAGAAATAAAGCTTAGGAAACCATAACCCCTATGTTATTTATCTATCTATGGTACCTATCTAGACAGGTATTATCGCCACACAGTGTAAAATGTTGAGGACATAGGTGAGGCTTCCCTTACTATCTATCTAATAATAGTTTGTTATTCATTCTATGAGGACTATATCTATATACATATCTATCTATTTACCTACCTATCTAGACAGGTATTATCGCCACACAGTGTGAAATGTTGAGGACATAGGGGTGGCTTCCCTTACTATCTATCTATCTATGGTACCTATCTAGACAGGTATTATCGCCACACAGTGTGAAATGTTGAGGACATAGGGGTGGCTTCCCTGGTTCAGATGAACACGGCACCGTCTTCGACTGAAATAGGAAGCTTTTTATTGTGCCTATAAAAAATTGACGTTATACTGGCCTACCATTGGTCAATAAAATGTATACTAGTTCAGTATTACTGGCCTACCATTGGAAATTTAGTCTGTATATTCGCCTATAATTTGTCATTTGTATGACGTCATTTTTTATAGAAACTATAAAGGGCTTTCATAAATAGATAATAATAAACTATTTTGAATAGCAAAGCTACTCTATCACTAGTGGATGTCTGTACGTTCTTTTTTGAGATAAGAATATTAATATTTAAGTTTTTACGCTGATTTAATAATATCAGTCCAAAGCAGCTTGTAGAAATAATAAAAAATGTATACTGGCTTATCATTGGTCATTTTTTATGTATGACGTCATTTTTATTAGGCACTATAAGCTGCTTCTGTCTGTCTATCCATCAGTCTATCTAGATGTCTAAATATTTATCTATCTGTTTGTTTGTCTTATGACGTGTATTTCTATCTCCTGGTCTGTCTGTCATTCTCTCTGTTTATTTATCTGCATGTAAATACCTGACAATTTCCCTGGCAGTCATAGAACTTTGTTGACTCGTATCTAGAATTAAAAATATCAAATTAATTTTCCTAGTGTGGCTACGATTACGACCAATTTCCTTCAGTTTTAACTGCCATGAAAACACATAATATGTACCCAGGGAGAGAGAGTTAACAACTTTGGGGACTTAAAATGGATTTTGATTGGTTGTTTATTGAGTGTACAAACATTTCACCACTAATTGTAATCTAAAGGAGGGGTAATTTTGTGTATTGACATTGGGATGTACATTAGCAGCAATTATCTTATCCCTTTAGATCCATGAAATGTACCAATCATCATTTCATTTTATAGTAAATTTTCCCAATTGGCTGATCCCTGTTTTAACTGAAAGAGAGACTTGTATTGAAATTTTGTCTGGAAAGTTTTTAAACTGACTGTACTAGTTATTTTTTATATCTCTACAAGTTGTTTCGCCCCTAATCTCTAGGGGAGGGCAGGGGAGGTCAGTACAAAGTCCAATCAATTCGGATCAGGAATATCCAAAATCTTTAGCTTCAGACAAAAAATCTTTACTTCTTAAGGCTCAGACTAAATTACCAATGGCAGGCCAGTATGACGTTATTGGTTATTGTTATTCTTGTTTTTATTGGCTGTAGTTGGGTATAATATAAAAGTTTTAAACTTTGTATACGATATTGCACACTCGGGTCAGGGGTTAGGTTAGAATAATAGACAGCTTTCCTCGGATATTAAAATATAAAATTATAAGGTTAAAACCAGTTTTGTTAGACCTGAATGACCGAAGGCCTAGGCTAACAAAACTGGTATTAAGTTTATGATATTTATTTTAATATTTTTGTGCTAAATTTTCTGCAATGTAATGCAATACATAATTTTTCAGTGTCGCTGAGAACCGGTTCTAATCCAGCGGATATTAATCGGGTTTGAAGCCAAACAGAAAATAAAAACAAATTATGCTTCTATAAAAGTAACAGGTTGTCTTTCTATCAATCTGTAGCAAAGGATCTTGCTAGTCACTGCTGAACCGATATGGTTCTCCTGCACAGTGAAGCTTCTCAAAGATCCAGGGAAGGTTCATAACTATTTTGGGGAAGGGTAACATCACCCTCCCAAGAGAAATCGCTTATAAAACTTACAGTAAATGAGTGGGGTCGACTTTCAACCCCCTCCACCCCTTTACTTAAATGCCCCTAGAGGCCAAATGAGTTTAAGAAAAGATCATTTTTAAGTCATACTAAAAATATATATAACCCTGTAAACATTTTCCACAAAGATCAACTGAAAAATCATGTATCCTATCTTATTACACAGCTTGTTTTTTTTACGAATATTAAAATAAAAACATTATATTAATACTATTTTTTTTAGTACGGTCCTTCGTCCTGTCGAGGATTTAATATTATGATTTTTAAAATTATTATCCGCGGAAAGCTGTCTTTAATATGATGCTATAAATAACTATTATTACCTCGAAATGCAGAAGTCTCCACATAAGAATCTCTCTCTTGAAGGAGGATAATCCTAATATAATGAATATTTTTAGTCAGAGGTTTCGTGTTTTTTCTTTTAGCACTTAGGAAAGGTTTCGTGATTTTATTAGACAACAGAGAAAAATAAAGTAGTAAATTTTTTTTATTGAATCTTAAGATTAAGATCCATCTATCTATCTAGAGTAGAATTTAGTATTGAATAATAATAATAATAATTGAAGAATAATATTTGAATGGAGTAGTTGTGGTTACGGCTGCTTCTCTATCTATCTATCTATCTATCTACATACCTGAAATAAAGCTAGAGTAGAATTTAGTATTGAAGAATAATATTTGAATGGTGTAGTTGTGGTTATAGACGCTTGCCTTGTTGTAGAGATACTAGGTTTCCTAAATTATAATAAAAAAAAATTTTGTTATTTCAAATCATATGTGGCTGCGGTTTAGCAATCAAAGCGGCTGACGGTTATATTTTTAACTATATTTTAACTTTAAAAAAAATATCAATGATTAAAAACAAAATTAAAGAATAAAATCATTGGTAGAAAAGTTTGGACTAACGTTTTCTTATTCGTTGACTTAAATCTTTTGAACTTTTATTGAATTTTGATTATTGAGTTTGTTATTAAATTGAGTGTCCAAACGTTTAAACCAGACGGGGTAATTTTGTGTTTCATCATTGGGGATCAATTTATCGGTCATTGTCTTATCCTTTCAGATCCCTGGTTGGATGAAGGAATACCTTCCCAATATTCTTTTAGTTGTTGTTTTAGTGGATCTTGGTGTGGTTGATGAGGCAGTTGCTGGTTGTCTGCTGGGTTTCATTACACTTTATCAACCTATTACAGTAAGGTACAATGTTTTAAGCAAAGCTTTTCTTTTATCAATTCTTAAATTTGTAAGTATGCTCTTTAAGCAGTTTTGCAACAAATTTACTTATAATTTACTTACTATTGCTCTACAAGTGTTAATGTTCGTTTGTCTTACCGTTTCAGAGCTTCACTTATATAGATATTGCCTTTCCTTTTAATTTCATTGATCGAAAAACTGGTTCAAAACAGTAGTTTATTGGTTATTGGACAAAGTGTAATTCCTTGAAAAAAATGTTGGAAATGCAGATAGATCTGAAAACATCATTGATGAAGGTGTTGTTGTTGATGAATATGTTGTAGTTGTAGTTGTAGTAGAAGTTGTTGTGGTTGTTGTAGAACTTGTTGTACTGAAACAATGGATTTATAATTAGTTGGATTTTACACCAGATTTTCATGTTCTATAATAAAGTGAACTCTACTGAAAGTGTATAATGTGCTGGAAAGGTCAACTGGAAGACAAAGGTTTGAAAGGAATAGATCAATTCTATATCACCTGCTAATGTGCGTGTATAAAGTGGTGGGAAGGTCAACTGGAAGACAAAGTTTGAAATGATTAGAACAATTCTATATTACCTGCTACTGTGCGTGTATAAAGTGGTGGGAAGGTCAACTGGAAGACAAAGTTTGAAATGAATAGGACAATTCTATATTACCTGCTACTGTGCGTGTGTAACGTGCTGGGAAGGTCAACTGGAAGACAAAGTTTGAAACGAATAGAACAATTCTATATTACCTGCTACTGTGCGTGTATAATGTGGTGGGAAGGTCAACTGGAAGACAAAGTCCATTGCAAGGTTCACTTAGGTTAATACATCCCTATACAATAAAAGGTACGTATAAAAAGCAAATCCTGTTATTTAATGTAGTAAGTTTTTTTTCTGTAGCGAAGGATCACGCTAACTGCTGAACCGGTATTGTTATCCTTTACAGTGTATAAAGCTACTTATAGGCACAGGGAAGGTTTATAACTATTTTTTGGGAAGGTAACTCAAGAAAAAATCGTCCCTAGATATATTACCCACTCCCTCTACATTTACTTTTTAAAACTTAAATTAAAAATGGGAGTGGGGCGGGTCGATTGCCCCCTCCCCCCCCCAAATACCTAATGTGCCCCTAGATGCTTATAGGGGTGTAGCCGCTAGTATCTTCTATATAGACAAATAGATAGACAAAACGATTGATCAAAAAAAGTTTGATAAATGGACAGATGCATAGATAAATAAAGAACAAACAGACAAAAGATAGACGAATAAACAAGATGGACAAATAATCAGACAAATACAAAAGAGAAAAAGATAAACAGACAGACAAACAAATATCTAGACAAACATATGGACACGCACATGGACAAATAGACAATCACATGCAGATTGACAAACTTATGGACAAGCATACTGACAATTAGACAGTATGAACAAATAGATGGACATACATGCAGATAAACTGATTGACAACTATAAAAACTGTACAGACTGATAGATGGACAGACATATGGACAAACAGATAGAAAAATAGACAGAAAAATACATGGACAAATAAACAGACAAACTAGCAAATAAACATACCTTTGGATGGCAAAGATACTTATGATCTGGACAATAAATCGAAAAACAGATGGACTTTTAGATGGACAAATAGACAAACTGATGGACAACTATATTAACTGATAGATGGACAAACATATAGACAGACAAGCTGACCAAAATGGACATACCTTTGGATGGCAAAGATACTTATGATCTGGACAAAATAGATCAGAACACACTTCTGCTGAACTAAAGTTTGGACATTCTTGCGTCTTGGGTATACACACACCTATACAATAAACATACATAATGTAATAGATATGTATTTACTTGGATGTTCCATCAAATTTTAATTTACTCTATTAAAGTGATTCTCACAGCTGACTAAAATAATTTGGTCGCTCAGATTGCGGGACTGTATCATATGTAACTATGGGAATACAGATAAAATCTTATGAGCAAATCCTTTTTAAGTTTGGCGGATTACTGTATGTTATTGACCATCTAGGATAATAACTTCATCATTGCATTAACAATTAAGAAATAACAAGAAGACAACATCCATTTATAATAATGGTTATTTATTCGTTGGCCTAACAACATTAGGAACTTTTTTGAATTTTGATTGGTTGATTCATTAAATTGAGTGTCAAAACGTTTCAACCACTAATTGTAATAAACAGAAGTGGTAATATTATGTATCATCATAAGGGATATTTATTGGTTTATCGGCCAAAGTCTTATCCCTTTAGATACCTGAGCAAAGTTTCTAACCTTTACATGTTTAGGATATCATGGAAAACATGATTATGGTTTTAAGGTTGTAACTTAATTAACTGCCATTGCCCGCCCCTCCCTGCTAATTAATGATATATATTTTGACCTAATTAAATTGCAGAAAAAAAAACTTTTTTGTGTCAGTAAAGTTTTTTGTTAGATAGATTATTTTGAAGAAGACTATACAATGCAGACTTAAATTATAAGATATAGAGGGTTTTATAGTTAGCTAGCGGCTGCACCCCTAGTAATTAAGGGCATTTTATTGAAAGGGGTTAGAAAAAAGAGCCTAAGACTAAGAGGCATAAAAATAGCCTAATTCCCAGTTCACAAACAACTTTTAGAGGTCGACCAATGTATTCTGTAGGTCAACCTAAACAAGTACAACTAACAAATATTTTTTTAAAATCGCTTCTTTAGGTTGACCTATGTCTTATGTGAACTAGGCTTAAAACCATCTCAAGGTTAAAGTCTAATATCAAATAGCTTAAAACAATCCAAAGACCCTAAAATGCAAAACTCATTCTTTTCATTATTTATAGAAATCTTAAAGTTTAATACTCTACCAAGAAAATAGCTTAAAACCACCACAGGAGCAGTAGTTATATTTACTGGATAGTAGAGCCCAATAGGTCACGTTTACCGAGATCTTAAGATTCAGACAGACGGACGGACAGACATAGTTCTATTGTGATTATAGATGGATTAAACGTCAATGACAATGAATCTACCATAAAAAAATACAAAAATATAATAGTGATATCATATTTTGACATCATAGTTTGTTGTTGGAAAATTTGTTTTTTAATCAAAGTATTTTTATGATTCAATAGTAGCGAAGCTACATTATAAGTCATCTTTTAAGTTCGTCTGTCTGGCCTTTTTTTTGAATTAGTTAGCTATATTCTTTTCTTCCAGATGGCTTTTTCTATAATTGTTAATGTTCGTTTGTACTACTGAGTTATTTGTAGAGCATCACTTTTTAAAAATGTTGTCATCCTTGTTATAAACGCGATGATTGCCAAATTCAGTGTCCGATTTAGTACAGTACATATTCTGTACATAGGGTTGTTTCTAGAGTTTTTCTAATATTTACCTTCTATATTATTTAATAAAATGTATAAAGAAAGACATTTGTAAACCTTTAAGCTGCAGTATTTTGGTGTTTTTTTGCTCTTGTACTTTTTTAATATGTTTACTACTGGGTACCTGCCATTCTGTGGTAATGCAGAAATTCTTACGTGATTATATTGCATCAAACGATTTTAGAAACCAAAATTTGGCCTTAGGGATCTTAAGGGATAGGTCAATTGCCGATAAATAATTGTACGTCCCCAGTGATGAGAAACAAAATATTCCTTCTTCAGATTAAAATCATTGGATAAAAAGTTTGGACACTGCTAGTTTATACGAATACGATCTTACACCTGATTTTCATGTTATATAATAAAGTGAAACTTGCAGCGGGCTAAATAACAATCCCCCTTTCACCTTTTGTATCACATCACCTCCCCTCCTACTCATTAAAACAAACTGACAAATAAACGACATCCATGCTAGCAAGCTTAATTGACTACAATTTTTCCCCTGTCATAAAATTCATCTATATTCTATATCCAATTCTCCCACCTTGGTTTAACCCGCAGTCAGATCAACTGAAAATTGATTGCCTATTTCTTCCCTAATATCCGAAGTTGTACAGCAGATAACCCAAATATTGTAAAAGCTATTTTCAGCTACTCCGGTCAAAGGAAAAAAAACGATATAATGTATAAACAATTTATACATTATACATTCAAAATTTAAAGTTTTCAAATTTTGATTTTTTTGGAAGTTGAAGCTTTTTTGGCTAGTAGTAAATATTGAGATAGGATGAGGGTGCTATGTACACAATCAGAAACTAGAATTCAGCTGACCCGCAGTCAATTAGGGAATTCATTCACTTCCGCATAATATCACATCTGCAAAGTGTTTTAATAGCCGCATAAGACACAATAGCAAATAAATAAGAATGGGCGATTATGTTAAGAGCAAAGCTTAGAAGAATATATAGATTAGGCTATTGTAATAATATGCGTTTCTGGTGATTTTACAGAGTGATACTTTTCCGGAAATTAATACACACAACCAATTAGTGCTATTTCAAATTGTTAAAGGCTGCGGTAAAAATAGGGGATCTAAAGGGATAATACAATGGCCAATAAATTGATGTACATCACCAAAATTATGATACATAAAATTACCCCTTCTGTAGGTATCAATTAGTGGGTGAAACGTTTGAACCAACTAAAATTATTAGTGTAATAAACAGCCCAATGTCACCTCCCTGCCTAAGTAAAAATCATACATGTAGATAGATAGATCAATAGGTCTACAGGTATTGGACAAAAGGGTATGAATGTCTCATAAACTACTGGAGGTTAGAGCTACTATTAGTTATAAAGTTATAGGGGTAACATTTTTCTAATTAAACTGTCTGTCCGTCCATCCTTCCGTAACGCTTGATTTCCTTGGTTTAACAACACTTTTTCCGTTAAAATGGACGTTTAATAAAAAGTCCTTAGATGATCAATTGCAGTCAAAGAGTAGCTTCCTCAATAATAAATTGCAGAGATCTTAAGGGATAAGACAATTTACAATAAAAAGATGTGGACCCCAATGATGATAAACAAAGTAGTTAGTTCCACGTAGGTTGAAGAACAAAATTCAACAGAAGTACCAAAAGTTTTTGAGCTAACGAATAAGATTAAAATTTACATTACAATGTTCCCTCCTTCCCTGTTAAACAGACACACACACATCCATCTACTTTTTAAATAAAATTACCTGTTAAGGAATACATATGCCCCAAGTTCTTCTTGTGTTTACATTCCAACAATTTTTTAGGACAAAATTTTGTGTGCTTTTCATAACATACGCCTGGTATATACACCTAACATAAAAAAAAGAAAATTTAATTGAATCTTTTTAAAGTGCCCATAGAAAATTAAATCATATTGGCCTACTGTTGGTCATTGAAAATGATACTTTCCTGTCATTAGTAATTTAGTCTGTGTATTTGACTATCATTGGTCATTTGTATTGTATGACGTCATTTATAAAAAGAAACTATGAAGAGCTTCAATCTAAATGCGTATCTACTATATAACTAGCGATTGTTTGTTTGACTGTCTGCCTATTTGTCTTTCTTGGAACTTGATAGCACGATCTTTGTCTGGATGCCCTAACTGTGAACGCATTGTGCCTGTTTCGAAGCTATGGCATTACTATAATACTACTATTATGACCTATAAATATAGATTTATAACCCAGACAACTACCTGGGTTCAGTGTTGGAGTCCTTTTTAGTCTGCTAGCAAATTGCTTTTTGCTCTTTTTTTAGCGAGGTTTTAATATTTCCGACGCTATTGGCTATAATTTTAGGACCAATTGAATGTCAGAACAGGGTCCACGGGGTGGGAACTTATAGTTATAACCCCTCCCTCTATTGTTTTACTCTAATGTCTTACCTTAGTAAATAAGTTCTGAATATCAAATGCTTTGTTGAGTTTAGACGAGAGGAAGGAATCTATATTATCTGGTATACACGCTTCTGATGTGTTCTAAATAGATAGATAGAATAGATAGATAGATAGATAGATGGATAGATAGATAGATAGATAGATAGATAGATAGATAGATAGATAGATAGATAGATAGATAGA
>LS052044.1:0-12154 GCA_900241095.1 Acartia tonsa | reverse complement strand
GATTAAAACCAGTTTTTTTAGCCGTTGCCTTCGGCACCTCGGGGCTAAAAAAACTAGTTTTAATCTCATAATTGTACATTCTATATCCGCGGAAAGCCGTTTATAATACGATGCGGGAAATAACTATTCCAGTGCCACACAGATAAATGATTAATTAGCTATTAATGAAATCAGCCCAAGATTTTGAACATAAATAATATGCAATTATTATAGAACCTGTTGTATATTTTATTTTATTTATTTACTTATTTATTGAAAAGAGAAATAAATATTTCATCATAAATTAACTGTTTATTTTTATGTTTCTTCTTATTCTACAGTAACAGATTTTGCCAAGTTCCTTAAATCATATAAATTTATATCAATAAATTAATTGCTGGCTTTACCCTAGCATCTAGGGTTAAAAATAGTATAAAACATCTTAAGATTTAAATAATAAATAACAACATAAAACCATCAAATCGTATTTCATCACATAAAAATTTGTTAGAAAGTTTAAAAGCAACATGTTTAAAATGGACGTACTGACTTTCTGGTAACGATTATAGAGTTGTTTTGCCTTCTAACTCGTACCTAACTCCTATAGGAATCATCATACAAAGTTTGAAATCGATAGGACAATTCTAACATGCCTAAATTTACAAAAAGAGCTATCCGTTATGGTCGTACCGACCCTTATTATAGAAAAGCTTTGCTTTTAAAAATAATAAATAAATAAAAATTACCTTGGACAATCAACATTACAGCCCTACATAAATAAAATAAATATTTCTTCTAATTTAATTTGATTGTCAGTTCGTCAAACGTTTTGTCATATTCAGAAGTACGCAAATTAAATGCAGGTAGCATTAGAAGCAATCCCTTTTACAAATAGTCGATCAATATCTTGAAAACAACTAGGTTGTCCGAAATTATTAAACTTCACGTTAACAAGAATAGTTTTATCAAAACGAAGATGATTAAAGTCCCTCCACAGATTATGACGGCATACGATAAAATAACCGATGAGAGGCCAGCATAAATTTTACTATTGGTCAATTACATTGGCTTTTCTATATAGTATGACGTCATAATTTGTGGTGGGACTTTAATCATCTTCCATCAAAATTAAAGCCTTTTTGAAATTATAAAAAAAGATCACAGTCCTTTCGTGTAAAGACTTGATATACAAACCTTTAATATATAGAAATTATATTGCCCTCTAAAATCTTCTGAATATGAGTAAAACTAACAAAAAAATGAACCATTATTCAAGCCCTATTATTTTTAAAAAGGCATAAAAATATCATAAATAATTTAAGGTTAAAGAAATATATTTTCCTTTAGCACAGCCATGTGGTAAGCTAACATCTGCATTGGTATGATTGTCAGAATACCCTACAAATTATGGCAATAAAATTGTTAGATAGATATATAGACAAAGAGATAGAAATAATCATTTGTAACCAATCTACTACATAATGCAATAGTTATATTGACTTAAAGATGAATTTGCTGGTTCACAAAGCTGTAGATAATCAGACTTATATTGGTGAAACTAAGGTAATACCTTAAATATGGAGTGGATACAAAACGGCGAAAAACAGAACGACGAAATTACAAAAAGGCGAATGTTAGAAAACGGTGAAATTACAAAACAGCGAATGTTGCAAAACGGCGAAATTACAAAACACCAACTGTTACAAAAATATAACTATGAGTATGTAGGTATATATTTAATTTATTATTCAAACAAAGAGAAAACAGATTAAACATTAAATCAATAAACAATTTATGTAGGGTGAGGCGGGGCTAAACTGTTAATTTTTTCGGTTTTTTGAAAAAAAATGGGGTAAATATTAATATTTTAAAAGGAAACCAAGACCATTAGAAAGCTTACGGAAAAGACTATCAGGTCCTAAAAGGACGTTATCCTAGGAATTTTAGAAGTTTGTCATAATTGGACTCAAAGAAATTACCGATCTTTACCCCACGGTGGGGCTAATCCGGTAAGGTTTTTTTTAACTTTAAAAAATCGATGAAAAACGGCCAAACCTCCAGTCAAACATAAATAATAATAATAAGTATAAGTTATATGGAATATCCACAAAAATTTTCATAAGGATCGGACTATTCCTTCTATGTCAAGAATAATTTTATTTAAAGACAAGAAATTTTTTTTTTTTTTTTCTCACAAAAATTTGCTTTAAAAAGAATTTAAAATTTTTTATAAAAAAAACTTGTTCTATTCACTTTTTGGCCTAATTCTCAAAAAGCCCATATTGAATTTTAGATTTTACCAAAGAAAACCTGAAAATTGATCTTAAAAATCGAATTTGAATTTTTTATTGACCAAAAATAGCCACACGTGAACTTTGGTCATTATTGAAAAAAAATATTAACTCTACATTAAAGCTCTAAACAGATTTGGAAAGAGTGGGCAATTCAAAAGGTTTGTACGGATCAGTTCTAGGTCTTACCAATTTTTGTGTAGGTTGATCTTTAAACACCTAGGTGAAAAATTTGTTGGAAAAAAATTTTTTTTGTCTGACTTTGAGACCCAAAAAGTACCCTTAAAATTCATTTTATACTTTTTTGTAGGCAATCTAATAAGAAACAATTTTGATTTTATGTTTTTTTCTGTCATTTGAAAGGAACATGGAGATAAAGGTCATTTTATGAAGGTGGGTAAAAAAATTAGTGGTTTAGCCCCTTACCAGTCTATGCCCCGCTTGACACTATCCAAAAACACAAAAAAAAAGTGAATTTTAAACAGTGTCACTGTTTCCAAATAGGAACTCCTTATGATTTATGGCTTATAGCTCTGGAAACTTGGAGCAAGCCAGGGCATCCTCCTCATTCATAAACCCACGGATCACTGAGTAGGTAAAGTGGTTTGTTATTCTTTATATATAAAATTACAAAAATTGGAAGATTTTCTTTTAAAATTTAGAACAATTTTTTAAAATTTTTTATTGTACATTTTTTTAATAGGTCCTATTTATAGTATATTATTTTTCGCTGTTTTTTCGCCGTTTTGTAACATTCGCTGTTTTGTAATTTCGCCTTTTTGTAACATTCGCTGTTTTGTAATTTCGCCGTTTTGTAACATTCGCCGTTCTGTTTTTCGCCGTTTTGTATCCACTCCAAAAACTTTGGGTACTTTTATTTAATTTTAATTGGTATACTTAGAACCAGTAGTATCAATTCTTTTCGACCAATAATTGTAATCTGCATTTATGCCTTTAAGATCACAAGGTTTTCGTAAACACATGAAACGCCACTGCACCTACCACATTAGACCGTTAGGGAGGGTTAATCATGACGTGGTATAGGCTCGGAATCGAATCTGTTATCTCTCTATCAATCTACAGACGGATTATTTCAACGCCAATTACCTATAGAGTAGCCTCTCTATAAAATGTACCTGTACACCGACAGTTCTAATAGGTAGGAGGGTGGCGTTGTATTTGACTGACGTCGCCTCCAATAACAGCTCTCGGTCAGCTTCCGACGTGTTATTTTCAATTCTGAAAAAATGATGACAATTGAATTATATTTCTCGTATTCATTCGAAACCGATTAATATCCGGTGGATTAGAACCGGTTCTTATCCAGTCTAGCATCGTATTATATCCAGTTTTCTACAAATATAAAAAATCATAATATTAAACCAGTTTTTTTAGCCCGTGCCTTTGGCATCTCGGGACTAAAAAACTGGTTTTAGTCTTATAATTGTACAGTTTATATCCGCGGAAAGCTGTTTATAATACAATGCGAGAAATAACTATTAAATACTTCAGAAAAAAAAATTAAATTTTTTTTACAATAAAACATATTAGAGTAACAGGATATCTGTCAGATTGTTTACTAAGATCTTGTAAACGGGATAACTGACTGATTGTCCACTAAGATCTTGGCAACGGCTGGACCGAGTTATAATATTTTCATAAAGTTTCTGAAGTTCTAAAAAGGTTTTAGGCTATTTTGGTTGATAATATATGGTCCCAATATATTTTTTTTGAAACATAAAAATAAATGGGAAGCTACTCTACTAACAAGATGAGTGTATGTATGTACCTGTTTAAAAGAGCGTGTTTTCTCTCGAGTAAATGCTTGTATTGAACCACCAGCTTTGCTAAAACCTGAATCAAAGAAAAATCTGCCAATTATTGCTTTGCTTTCGAAGGAATAATATAGGAATCACTTGAGATGTATAGAGAGAGAAAGAGCAGAATTACATACAGAAAAACTTTCAAACCTATAGTGGTCTTGATAATATACATAGGTATAAAAGTAATAGGATGTGTGCCTGTAGCTAAACCAGGATTAGTCAAACGCTTTACCGATATGGTTCTCCTTTCCGTTGAAGCTTCATATACTTAGGTTTGTAACTAAGTAGTACATACTACCCCTGGAAAAAAAATTTCACCCTCACCCCCTCCATTTCTTTATTCAAAACTTAAATCAGAAATGGAGTGATAAACTATGTCTTATGTTGCAGGATATGCCTGGAGATGAACTGTACTTGGTTGCTAATGTTTTATATATTGTGTTTTATTAATTAATGATCAATAACATAGTTTAATAAATAAAGATCATGTCTATTATGTTGCAATTATGAATTTGATATCATGTTTTATTATGCTTAATATTAAATAAATATGTTACAGATGTTTTAAGATGAGGTTTAGTTCTTTACTTAATATTTGTCTCATTATATTTCAGTATACAAAAATGGTACAGAATGTTTAGATAGTTGCGCCAGCTGTTGGTCACCTTTTCAAGGTGTTATACCTCTATATTTCATTATTTAACATGGAGGGCCGATCTACCCTCACACTAAAAGCCTCCAGGAGCATAGCCGTTAGTATTATATAAAGAACTCACCTCAGTTTCACCAAAGTCTGTGTCTATGTGTGGATACTGCGCACAAATGACCCTGTGTATAGTGGTGTTCAAAAAAGCAGGCTAAGTCACGTAGCTTTCAAACATTTGATTTATCAAAGAGGAAGAAGGTGCCATTGGACTATATATTATACTGGTGCCCACTTTAAAAAAAACGCGTTCTCTCATTTGTTGTTTCTATTTATATTAATGAATTTTGATTGCTTGGTACAAATCAACAGAATTTCTTCTTTTCTCCAATAATCTTAGCCTAAAGAAGGGTTGTTTTTGTTAACAATTGTTCTTCATTAATTTATCAACGATTGTCTTATCCCTGAAGATCAGAGCAATTACTAGAGGAGTAAACTTTATACAGAGGAATGTAAAAGAATTTGACAAAGGCTTTTAAGCCGCTTTTTCGTGTTTGGGGAGGGGGGGGATGGTTGCGGATTTTAAACGCCCCTGATGGCAAGGCCAGGTCCAGGGAAGGGATGGCGTTGGGTCAGCTGATCTGAGAGCCCCAGGCTGCGTCCCAAAGCACGTACCTGAAAATTACAATATTTGTAAGTCGAAGTTTTTTTACAGCCTTTATCTTTCTATGCTGATTGCACTGTAGCATCTTAAATGTGGTTTTTATAAAGTTGCTTTGTTGATAAAATATTTATTCTTGTTTGCAAACCATTTAATTCGCCATGTACCAATTAAAATCTTTTCCAAATTTTGACTTTATAACATGTCTGTTGTTTTTATACATAGATTCAAGCTGTTAAACACAATGACAATAACCTGTCTAATTTAAACAGGAATTTCTGGCAGACGAAGAATTTTGCTAGACACTATATGGACGATTAATAATCCTATTGTTTAAAGTAATAAGCCTTTTTGTCTGTAGCGAAGGATCTAGCTAATAAGGTTCTTCCGTTCAGTGAATCTTCTTATAGGTTCAGCAAAGGTTTATAACTTATTTGGGGGAGTGTATCTCAACCCTCCCAAGAGAAATTGCCCCTAAAAAAATCCTCCCCAATCCCCCAAAAATAATATTTTCTTTTTTCTTTTTAAAACTAAAATTGAAAGTAAAAGGGTTGACTAACCCTTTCTCTTTCAGCATTCTATCTTTTATAGGAGCTGAGTAAATCCCATTTCCCCCATAGCGTTACGGACCTACTGACGGACTGACTGACGGACAGACAAAGTGAATTATAGAGTAGCTTTGCTACTAAAAAGATATAACTGGAAAGGCCTTTGTTTAAATATTTTTTTTAAAACCATCCCCACCTTGTTTTTTTTGTTTTTTTTAAGCTTGTTTTTTTTGGTTTAAACAAAGTGGTTTTTTTAATGCCAACTCTGTCCGCCAGTAATCAATAAGATAAAGGACTAGGTAGTCTGATATATATATATATATATGAAGATTTACCTCATCCTTGTGAAAATCTTTGAGTGGTTCAATAACTCTTCCTTCTTGTCTCAGTGCTCTGACCAGAGCAGTATCATTGTGATGGGTCTTAATCACACTGGCTAAACCTTAACATTAGAGATATATATTAGAGCGTTTCAATAACTCTTCCTTCTTGTCTCAGTGCTCTGACCAGAGCAGTATCATTGTGATGCGTCTTAATCACACTGGCTAAACCTGAACATTAGTGATATATATTAGAGTGGTTCAATAAGTCTTGCCTCTTTATGTGATGGTGATTATCACACCAGCCAAACGTAAATTCAAGAAAATTAGTTTTTACTTTTTATAAAAACTTATGCCATTTGAATTTAAAAGGCTTTGGTTTGATTTTAGACAATACGTTACGGTTTATCGCCAAAATATGGACAGACAACAGAAAAGAAATTTTGGTAATATATTAACTTTTTCTTGAAATCTGATCTACGAGAAGTAGGCGTATTTATGATCATAGAAAAATAGTTGTATATTGTAGGTCTAAGAATGATTCTTTATAAACCAAAATTAAACCCAAAACCTATAATGCAATTAACACAAATGCAACTTATAGTTATTTAGTTGTTACCTTTAGTTGCCAGCTGGCTGGCTGACTCAATTAAATCTGGTCTAAGAGTTCCCTGGCACAGCAACACGTTGTCCTTGTCCAGGTTCAGCTTGGTCTTCATAACCTAAATTTATTTTGTTGACTTGAGTGTTTATATGAATAGGAAAGAGATACAACCATAGAAATGAGGATGGGAGACCAGGTACGTGCACGCCGTCCATCCTGCACCGTGCATCAATGATCCTAGGAGCTACATCAGAATAGTCCTACTGTGCTGGAATGGTCCTAGGGTAGATGCCAGACTGAATTCTGGTCGCTTCCCCCAGTCCAGGGGGTTTTGGTAGGGCTAACAATCCTTCCCTAGAAAAAACCTGCTCATGTTCAACCCGCACAAAGTAATGACCAATTTGAAAAATGGAGAACCATTGTGCGTGGTATATGCTTTGAAAAGAAGAGATAAATGGCGATGATGATGATGACAACCATAGAAAGTATTTATTTTTATTATTAAGCTCCACAAACTTCCCTATTAAATATCAGGAACATACCAACTAAAAAAATATTTGTTGTAATTAAAGTTAACATTTCATTTTTAAACACTAGCGGCTTCGCCCATTGGGATACTTATGGAAAGAAAGGGAGGGGGGGGGGAAGGAAGTTTAAAGTCAACCCTCCACTTTCAATTTAATTTTAGTTCTTTTAGAAGTGCCTCCCCTCAAATAGTTTTAAAACACCCCTAGATCCCATTAGAAGCTTCACTGTAATATATAACCAAATCTGTAAATCGGTTTTAGTTATAAGTTTTACACAGACAGACATCCTGTTATGTTTGTTTATTATATGACTTACCTTTTCAGCAATGGTAACAAAAGTGTCCCCAATAATCTTTCTCTTGACCTCGGGGTCGGTAGCCATGCAGAGTAGCGGAGTTTTCATCCCGTTATCAAGGAAGGTGTGCGCCTGGGCAAACTCTTTTGTCGCCGTCTCCAAGTGGACCTGACAAAATAGAAAAGTATTATTTGTATCATAAGTGATTGTGCCCCTTAGATGACTCTATTGGAACTTCAAAACGAGGTGGAAGGGAGGGATTGCCGCCGATTTTTAAGAATTTGTAAATACAATATTAATTTTAAGACAAAATATACAACCTATGTACATATTGCTTTTCTGCATCTTGGTGTATGCATACATGCTGCGCAGTTTTTTAACAAAGGAAAAAATCATTTATAAAATCTAAAATGTGGAAAATTTTAAGGCAATAGGTAGGTACCCTGCCTTTGTTCTTTGAAAAGTTATTATAAAAATGCAAATTGAAATCAAGAACTTTTGGTGCTTAAAATTGGTAAGAATTTGCGGACAGAAAGAATTTGCTTACCTGAATTCCAATGGCCTCCAGAGACTGTACAACCTCCTGGGACTCGTTCTTTCTCATATATCCATTGTCAATATGAACAGCATGAATCTAACGACCACAAAACTTAAACAGGTTCTTTTTCAAAATATAAGATGATATTAAAATGGCAACAATAAACTAGATTTAAATTATAAGACTTTTGTCGACTATAAATTATAATAATATTTAAGTATTGGTCCCTGTTCCGCGGGCAAAGCTTTGCGCAACAATGCCGCGCACACAGTACTGTCCACACCGCCTGACAGCAGTACAAGCACGCGCTTAGAGCCAACCTATGTGCACATACAACAATAAGGGGTAATAAACTTTATCAACTATTATACAAAGTATAATGATGTGCGTCTTCTATTTCGTCTGAAGCTAAACGCTGAACGGTAAGTTCTACTTTTCAGATAATAAACCAACTGGTCTTACCATATTTAATGGTTGTAGAATGTTTTTTTAAACTTTCATAATAAATTTACATAACATAAAAAAAAAATATTGGTCTACTTTTCAATAAGGTTGTCTGTGTTCATGTAAAGTGTTTAAATGAAGTAGAAAGGGAATAGTAGCTTTCGCAAATTTGTAAGATTCCAGTCAAATGCGCTCATTAAGTCAAAACTGTTTTTAAATATGTGTTTAATTATACTGTGCGTTTGGTCAACATTAAGAACAGTTAGACTTAATAAGCGCATTTGACTGGAAGCTTGCTCACATTTTTACGGAATATTGCGAAAGCTACTATTCCCTTTTTTCCTACGGACTGAAAAACTTTATACTAACAACTATATTACATTTTGGTTCTTGATAAAAAATCTGGCTTGTGTATCGACAATGAAGATGTATATATTTGTTGTATCTTTCCTGGTCTTTAATCTCTTGAATGCACGATGTCATCCTGCAGGGCAGCGAGTAGGAGCCGGTCAAACCACACACACCAACCAAAAAGTTTTCAATCATTTTCCTTCCATTTCTTGTCAACTTCACCTCTGTGGTGGTCGATATTTGTTAATATTAAGATCAACAATACTTATTACTATTTAATTTCAGTTTCTCATAAACACAAACATTACAAGAAACAGCTGTGTTTGACTTGCGGAAAAGTTGTTTGCAAAAAAAATTGCAACCACAAAGCATATACTTAAGTAATTCTAGCAGGGATGTAGAAATCATTGAGGATTAAATCAAACACTACTTCACAATTGGGTGCTTATTGTTTCTATCTTTAGTTAGGTTAGGCAGAGTTAGGGCCCTCGCAAGGGGTTAGGTATAAAAAATCTAACCGCCTCCCTCTAATTTTCAATTTATTAAACGCGAAGCTTTTCTATAATTAGGGTCGGTCCGTCCGTACGTCCGTCCGAGATAGTTAGCTTTTATTCCTTAATTTAGGCATGTTAGAATTGTCCTATCGATTTCAAACTTTGCATGGTTATTCCTGTATTAGTTATGTACGATTTAGAAAGCGTAGCAACTCTATAATCGTTACCAGAATGTCCGTACGTCAATTTTAAACATGTTGATTTTTTTACTTTTTTAATAACAATTTTTTATGTGATAGAATTCTGTACTTAAGAATTTTTGCAACAAATTTTACGTATAATTTTGTCAAACCTTATATTTTCATATTTTGTATATTCAGTTCTGACAATCAACAAAAGTTAATGTTCGTCTGTCATATCGTTTCAGAGCTTCGTTTTTATGGATGTTGTCATCCTTGTTTTTAAAATTTATATAACTATAAGAGTTCTATGCTTGCTACACAATTTCAGGGAAAGCACCAGCTTCAATAAAACTAGAATATTCGACAGTTCCTGGATGAAATTGAACTCCAAACAAAGTGTTCTTCTCATTACAGATAGCTGCCACACAGTTGGAGGAACGAGCAATTACCTAAGATTAATATATATTATATATATATGAAGAAAAGTAAGTAATTATAATTAAGTAAGCACCTTCCAGCAGTGATGTCCAGCATTTTTTTCGTTGAATATAGGATAAGGTTTTTTTTGTTAAATACAGTAGTAGGGATTAAAATTATGATTATTTTTGAAGGAAATTTTTCAAAACTTTAATAACGATTTTGTCAAATGTTTTGTTGAGTTCAAAGTGTAACAAAATAAAGTTTGTAAAAAATACCTAATCGAATCCTATACATGGCATAAGTAAAATAAGCACACTGGTTATGTAATTAAGAATACCATCCATATTGCCAGCGAAAAAGGAAATAGTAGCTTTTGCAATATTCCGTGAAATTGTGAGCAAGCTTCCAGTCAAATGCGCTTATTAAGTCTAACTGTTCTTATTTTTGACCAAACGCAGAGTATGATTGACCTAATAAGCGCGTTTGACTGGAATCTTACTTGCAACTTTACGGAATTTGCGAAAGCTAGGTTAAGATACTATTCCCTTCATCACAAGCGAATACGCCCCTACAGACCTTAACCTATTACAGGGAGCTTGGGGTTAGGGGGGGATGGGGTTAATTCGACCCTCCTTTTACAATTTTAGTTTTAAAGAAAAAACTGCGTGTCGTACCTATGACTTACGACATTATTATTGTACTGAAAAAAAAGGTTGTATCTACTGAAAAAGAAATCTGACAATATGTTGCTATCAATTTACGTAATCAAAGACTGAACAGTTAAAATGATCACCTACCTTCAGCCCATCCCCTACTTTATCAACAGAGTCGCCATGGGTGAGCAGAACTTCTTGACTTTTCTCCAGCCCCTTCACAGTCGTGGTGGAATAATAGTTAGTTATCGCATCGTATTATTCTGTTTTCCGCGGAGAGTAAAATCAACTCCAGTTTTTTAGCTCAGAACCGTTTCTGGTGACAATAAATCGGATTCGGAGCAATAAAGGAATATTTTTTTCTTATATATTTTTGAAGAGTAGTTGGTATTTTTTTCTAGGTTAGATTTCTATTGGGAAGGTGAAGGTAAAAAGTCCCAGTACCTACAAGAAGATTTACTAAAAGGGGAACCATACCGGTTCAGCGGTTAGCGAGGATGCCGAGAAGAAGCCTTCGTAATAAAATCATAGAAATAATTAACTGGATGAAGAAGAAAAACATAAAAATCGCTGCATTTCAAGAAACTAAATTAAATGAAGATACACAAATTAACAACATTGGCAACTACACTTTAATTAGAAAAGACAGAACAAGGGATGCTGGTGGAGGTGTGGCATTTCTTATCCATAATAGCATCAAATTCCAAGAGCTACCAGATATTCAAGATCCTCATATTGAATTCCAAGCCATTAAAATTTCAAATCTGACAATTGCAAACATTTACATCCCTCCAATCGGCAGCTGTACCCAAGGTTATATTCCAAGCATAGATAAATATTTTACCAACTCTGACGCTCTTATACTAGGAGATTTTAACGCCCACGACGCTCTCTGGCACTCCTCTCTTCAAGATGCCAGAGGAAGCTTGTTTGCTGAAGAGATTGGAAATTCTAACTTTGGAGTACTTAACACTGAAAAAGCTACAAGAGTGCCTTCTAATGGCCAACCTACATCTCCAGACATCTCTCTTGCTAGCTACACCCTTCTACCAGCTACAGAATGGGACACTTCTACAACTTTCAGTTCAGACCATCTTCCTATTATTATCACCATTTCCGCCACAATTGATAAATCCTACAGTGAAAAGAAAACCTTTGTCAACTTTAACAAAGCCAAATGGGATGACTTTACTAAATTCACAGAAGAAGAATTCTCTAAACAACCGGAACCTAATGATGTTTATCAAGCTGAAAAAGTTTTCAGAAAAATAGTCAACAAAGTCTCCAAATTCTGCATTCCAAAGGGAAGAATCAAAGAGGTCTACCCTGAGATTCCTACTGAGGCTGCAAGAAAAATGGAGGCCAGGGATAATCTAAGATC
>LS052042.1:0-13174 GCA_900241095.1 Acartia tonsa | reverse complement strand
AGGTCATTACCTAAGCTTTTTATAGTGGGGTCAAACGTCCTGATTGGTCAAGTAGTTTTGACGCTATGGCCGTTTTAAAAAAGTCCCTAGATATGTGGCGCACCCTGTATAACAAAGATATAAATAGTTGTAGTTCTTAATAAGACTTCAAAAACAGATAAAAATGTGTTTCTTACCATTAAGATATCTTATTCTTCACAGTATAGGTACCACTAAAAACTGAATGCTTGAAGATTTTAAGGACATTCACTATATGACTGCGTGTTCTACTACATGAATCAGTATATAAAGAGCCTGGAGAGAGCCTTATTTTTGGCAGATTTTTAAAAATGTTTAATACTCTAAACTACAATAGAATCTCAGCTTTTAAAGCATTCTTATAAGTGTAATATTACAATTTATAAAACTTTATGGATGGCAAGTTTTAAATTCAACGCAATTTTACTCTGCTTATTCTACAAATTCTTGCAATAGACGTTATATAGGATTCATCAACGAAATTGTATATTGTATATGATGTGAAATTAAGAGTTTAGAGTTTTTGGTCAGGCATATCGGTGGTTTTCCTCAAAATGCTAAGGCGAGCACAGATCCCTCCCACTTATTTTAAAACAAATCAAACATAAGAGGAGAAAAATGGATATTATTACATACCATTACACCAGATTTTCCTGCTCTCTAGGTAATAAAGTGAAACATGCAGCGGGCTAAAATCGTTTCTCATCTTCCTCCCCCTTTAACCCATCCCCTCCTAATTTTCCCCTGTTATAATATCCACGTATTTTTTACATCCATTAGAAGAGGAGATTTTTCTTTAGGTCAGGTTAGGTTAGGATATATTGGGAACTGGGTAGCCTCGTTGGATTAGGGCACCACAAAAGGGTTAGCCATAGGCGAAAAAGCTATCCTTCTCCTTATTTTGAGTTTATTTTAAAATCAGATGGCCCTTGTCCAAATAAGCACATTAGGGGAAACCACCAGCCTGTCAAAATAAAATTTTGATTGTTAGTTTAGAAGCTAAATGTCTAATGCCACTGCATGATGAAATAAACCGACGGCTGACTTATCGTTTTTTAGACAATTGTCCGCGGAAAGTAAAATATATTTTTTGTGAAAAATTATGGATACAATACAGGTTTTATTTTATTTTTTTATTTACAGTGTGCCCCAGAACCGGTTTTATTCCAGCAGTTTCGTGACCATACTGAATTGTATAATATTATTTTCAAGGGTTAATGCGTACTACGTAGTATTGTACTTTTTAATACAGGGAAAAGTATTATGAAAAAATTTATAATCAGAAATAGATTTTGAAGTATCTTATTCTTTCATTATCGAAGCTATTCTATAATTCATTTTGTCCATTTGCAACGCAATTGGGAAATGGGATTTTCTACCCCTTAAAAAAGGGGCATCCAGTATACAATTCACTTGTTCCGGTGGTCATTCTAAACAAATGTAGATATTGACATCTCTATAACTCACTTTGTCCGTTTGTCCTTCCGTGATTGTGCATCTACTTAAATGAATCTGTACATTATCCAAATCTGGCTTGCCTTGACTGCTTATTAGAATACTGTTCCCTGATACTACGTAACACTGAATTCAGAATTGTACTTTTATAGTGACTAGATCTACTGCGTAATAGTTACTCTTAGAGTCATTCACATCAAGCTATAGACCGGTTCTACAGTGGTTGAGAGTTTAGTGTCACAGTATGATGTATGTCTTACTTAATACTCTAATAATGGATAAAGAATAAATGGATATTGGGAGAGATTCTCGCATACCCCAATAAAATGTTTCTTCCAGTTAGCTAATATATTATGACTTTATCCCATCCCCGTCAATAATAGTGACCAAGGAGAAACAAATCGACCAATATCTGAGGATTATATTAGCAACGATTAAATTGACGACAAAAATTCCTCTGTCACAATATGCAATCTTTTCTACTATATTTTAATGTTAAAAATGTCTTAACTTCATAAATATTAAGACTGGTTGTTTTACTGGTTTTTAACCAAAGTACAATTTGGCCCTAAATGATTTAAAAGAATTTAGGGAAAATATAGAAAAGTACACGGAATATTGAATTGAGATACCATCAAGCAGTAAGGTTTTTTTCTGTGGCTAAGGATCTCACTAACTGCTAAACCGATATGGTTCTCCTTCGCAGCGAAGCTTCTTCTAGGTCCAAGGGTGGTTTATTAACGTCTTGGGAGATGGTATCTCCAACTTGCCAAGAAAACACGCCTGATGGAAAAATGACTCAAATCCTTAAACAATAAAACAAAAACATTTTCTTTCCTTTTAAAAATAAAATTGAAAGGGAATGGTTCAACACTGGAGGCCTCTAGGGATTAGCTGCTTGACCTGGTACATATAAAAAGTAGGTATCAATTTTTTGATAAAATTCTGTTAATAGACATCATCACTATGTTTAGCTTGTGCTTTTAAAAGCGAAGCTTTTCTATATATTAGGGCATCCCGTAGAGGAAAGCTCTTACCGTTAGTATAGGTATTTTAAGATTGTCAATCTTGGCATGATGATTCCTGTAACAGTTATGTACAATTGAGACAATGTATGAACTCATCATTACAGGAAAGTCCGTACATTAATCATAAGGAACATTAAAAACATTTAGTTTTTTTTTACCTTTTTTGACAATAATTTAGACTTCCGTCTCTAAATTGTAAATCATCATGCCATGATCATCAAATATCAATAGAACAATAACATCGTGTCTCAACTAACTATAAAATCTATCCATTTCAAACGAACCTACCCTAACTATAAAAAAGCCTCGTTTTAAAAAGAACGCACTATCCTCTATTAAAAAGAATTGCTTGAAATGTAAATCTAGGTTCACCCAACAATAATAAGACATAAGGGCAAACAAGACCTAAAGCATCTAAGTTAGGGTTGGCAATCCGTATCCGAATCTGGAATTCGCCCAATTTTGGAATCCGAATCCTTTTTTTTGATAGCGGATTTGGTTCGGATTCTTAATTGGTAGGCTAAAGTTAGCGTCTTGAGTTTTTTCTTTCAACTCCGCCTTTTTTAAGGCAAAGATTATCGACAATATATATAATATCTTTTAAAATCTGGTTCGATTCTCGGAAGTGAATATAGAGAACACCAAAAATATTAATTTTTAGGACATATGAAGTACTTAAATTTTTTTAATCTAAAAAAGCCTTTCAACATATTGGCAGAATCTCAATCCGAATCCGGTCCAAAAATTTGACGGATTACCATCCCTAATCCAAGTACAACATTTTAAATCTGAAAATCTTAATAACAGGTCAGCAAATGAAGAACGCTGCAAGTGAAACCAAAATCCAATTTATTAAAAATCTATGTAATCAAAATGAACAGAAAATTTATGTAGGATACAAAGATAGTAATTGTAATGTTATGGCCGAATTATCAAATATAAATTAATATTATTACTATTATAACAAATTTACTCAATTACAAATACATGTTTTCTATTGACTGGGGAATTCATAGTTGTGGTGGAACAAAATAAGTTTCAATTTGTAAGTGAAAAAAAAAGACTACAACATGAAATAGTATGTAGCCCAAAAAGCTTGCTTAAATTGTGCTTCAAACTAAAATTGAATTGCTGATATAGAAAAGGCAATTCTAAAAACATGTCAGATTTTTAGGCACAAAAATGGTTAGGTAAGCAAGCCAACAATTTTCATAAAACCCTGCAGGGCCTAAAGATATTTCCGAAAATCTAACCCTACTTAGTAAGTGTCTCCCCAGTAGGACAACTGTCATAAGCTGGGCTAGACCGCCACAAAATTACGCGGCAAAAATGCACAAGATTAAAATTGCACGAAAGTTAATAGTCAACATCTTTTGAACCTGAGGGTTTTATTTTAATATTCTGGTTAATGTGACTTATATGATGGCAATTTTATAAGTCATAAAAAGCACAGAATTTACAATCAGCCATTTGATGTTTAGTTTTAATTTTGATGGAAATTGAATCATCCGTTGCTTTTGAAACTGCAAGGAGATCTAGATCACAATGTATGGACACTGTAGGAATAACTGGATGGTCATTTTCTTCAGGTTTACAGTCTCGAGTTTTTACATTTTTTTTATATTCTTGTAGAAAGATTACATATATAATCAAGACACATGCACACACGAATGAAAAAAAGCGCCGCTGCTTAAATGGAGCCCTTAACTTATTTGGTTTTCCAGATGTTATGATGTAAAAAAAGAAATTATTGGACTCTAGCGCGCAGCGGGCGAACATGCGCGTGTGCACGTGCGTTAAGAACAATAATCATGAGGTGGCGAGAAATCTGAAAGACTTTTAACTGTCTAGAGTTCAGTTTTCTCTACGCAAGAGAGAAAAAAATTACAAGTAATAATATAGTTCAAGTATCATATAATAATAATATGGATAGAAAAAAATGAACATTTACACTCTCGTTCTTACTTTCTTTACTTCCAAAAAAATTATTATTGTAGAAAAATAGTTTCATATATAAAAATCTAGGATAAAAAATTTGTATGGAAATTTTTTTTGTGTAAAAAGAAATTATTTTATAAGTCCAAAAAAACAGTCCCAGGTTATTTTTTTAAGGTTTGCTATGGCACCCGAAATGCGATTTTTTTTGTTTTTGTTGTTCATGCAATCACAAAAGTATTCAGAACACCATATATTGTATTTTTTTAGATTTTCATTTGACACAAAATTAAAATAAGTGATAATTTTCAATTGATAGGAAGAAAAATAATAAAAATTGGTCACTTCTGAATCATCATATTGTAACAAAACTCGATGGAATAATAAAAATGAACACGCACACAAACACACATCAGTAAAGATTATTGTGTTTCGGGGGAAAATTATTGAAAAAGTGCGTTTGAGAAACACACTTGATGTTGTTAAGACACATTCGTTGCGTGGGTGTGTGTGCGTGTTAATCATATGTATATAGAGACAATCACACCGCGGTTACGTCCTTGTGGACTTGGAGTTTTTGGGTACTCTATACTTTTCCACACCATTTTCAAATCTATTGAAGAATTACATTAGCATTTTTCGGCCTCACCATAGGGAGCAAATCAATGCTAATATTTAATTCTTAGATGAAAAAATTACACAAAAAGATGGATTACAAAAATGGCGGGAAATAAATTTGACCGCACGCACTGGCGCGGCGGCCATTTTGATTTATTAAAAACTCCAATGAAATATGCACACAAAGACACAGCGCGCGGTTTATTACAAACACAGCCATTTGGTCGGGTCAGGGTGACGAGCGGTGACGCAAGCTGCACCAGAGCTTGGCGTTTACACTCGTGTGTACACTTTGTAGTAGTAGTAGTAGAGATTTGAGGCAACTTTGTTGGTTTTAAATCACTCTGACCGGACTGACGCGCACAAAAGGATTTGATATTGTGTTGTTCTTCATTATGAATGATGTTGTTCTTGTTTTTTTTTATCATGATATGATGACGTTGTTATTGATCATGATGATGATGTTGTTGATGGTTTAGATTAGCAGGATGGGGAAGCAATTGCTACAGGCACCAGGAGATCCTAGATTAAACAAAATTAAAATTAAGGTCCAGTACTTTTCAGTAATATAGAATTGTGTTCTTGAGAACGTAAAACATTGTGCTTTATTATAATTAAAGATTTAAAGTTCTCTAGGTAAAGATTTTAATAAAAATTAATTAGGTATCAAGTTTATAGAATGTCTTAGCTTTTAAAACAGAAAATGTTATTTATACCTGAATCTTTAGGACCTTGTCCGGGGTGTTATGGTTGTGCTTGAACCTGTCCAACTGCAAGCTCTGGGACTGCAGGGACTTGCGTCTCTGCAACAATTTAGACTCGGACGGGGGACTCAAACCTACACCCTGCTGTAGGTCCAGCTGGACACCCCAGCATCCAGTATTGTTGTTGTTATTATTTGTGTTAACAGCTGAGGTTTTGCCGCAAAAGTCATTCGTGCCGGATCCATACTCCCACAGGTTGACCGACATGTGTTGTAAGACCACGCGGTTGACCTGCGCAGCAGAATCGGCAAATCTGCTCAGCTGTTTGGCGTTGTTGTGTGACCGCATGGTGGCGGGCGTGGTCAGCTCGGTCCTGGCCGAGGCGGTCACCATCCAGGGGTGGGACATGACCCCGCTGGCGGACAGACGGTGGCGCGCGTCCTTGATCAACAGCTTGGAGATGAGGTCCTTGGCTCCCTCAGAGATGTGACCCCATTCGGAGGCGTGGAATTCAAATCTTCCATCCTGCAAAAAAGAAGGAAATAAAATTGAAGCTTTTTCTACGGGACATCTTTAATTTAATTGCCTAGAGATTTGCTGTCAGATTAACTCGTTGCTTAACTTTTTAATCAATGTGTCTTAACAGCTTCGTACCTGGATGTTATTGAAAAGATTTGCTTGACAGTCATCACAAGCTCCGCCTTGATTCCAGCCACACTCCTCTCCACAGTTGCCAGAGAAAGGTGGGTATCCACACAGCAGGATGTACAGCATCACTCCCAGAGACCACAGATCGCATCTAAAACAAAATCATATTGTAAGTTTTAGGAAAACATTCACGTAACATCACGCAACCTCGGTTGTACAGGATATTTTTAATAAAATGTCTAGATCCGAACTTACCAAGATCGTTTCGGATAGAAATAAACTATTATATAAATTAGTAAGATTTTTTGTCTACAGCTTACGATTGAGTTTTACATTTTAGAGAAGATTTACATAGGTCTTGATTAGTTTTAGGCTATTTTACTGCTATTTCCTACCTATTTCGAATACAGAAACCATGGATGCTAGGAGTGCATCCACTATTAATTATAGAATCTGTAATTTGGGACACCTGCCATATAAAATTCGTTTAGATTTTGCTTACAGACATATCAATGTACTTGAAAAAAGAAGAAGAAAATGAATTGATTAATACCTTTTATCATACTTGAGGTCTCTCTCTGTATCCTCAATGAATGCCTCCACAATCTCTGGAGCCATGAACTCTGCAGAGCCCACGGGGGTCAACAGCATCGGGGTGTTGTCGATACCACCGCCACTGAAATAAAAATAATTTTTTAAAGAACATTTATTTGTTTAAATTTGTTAATAATGAAAAAGTCCATTAAAGGAGGTACTTCATCAAGTTCACCGATTTTTCAAATGGTTGAAGAGTTTTATCTTTTAAATGCTAATATGAAATTGATCAAAATAAAAAGTATTAAAAAACCCAAGGCAAAATAATTCTTTGAGATATATTTCTTTCCAATTTTGTCTTTAATGAATCATTAAGTATGATTAAAATCATTTTCTTTTTATAAAAAGAAATCTCAGTGGATATATATAAACAGAAAGACATCCTATTACTTTATTATTTAAAATATACTGTGTATGTACTTGTAAAACCTACACTAAGAAAATAAAATACATTTGTGTTTACTTTCATAGTATGAGTCATATTATTACAATTTCACATGTTGATAAAAATATTTTTATATTAAAGAATCCAATATTAAACACTTGTAATAATATTAAATATTTATTTAAGGTTGGAATATTTAAATATAAAGTATGATTTCTAGTAGCGAAGCTGTTCCACAATCCTAAACGTTAGTCAGTCATCTGTAAATCTGTCCTTATAAAGAGGAGATTAATATATTTTCAATTGCCTTATCCATGCAACTTTGAATGTACTTAACACTAGCTAGATAAATGGAACTTTAAACAAAGTTTTTTTTAGTAATGGGCATAATTTTAACCAAATATAGACTTTGCACCTATCAGTCGCTATTGTTTTGATTCTTTGAGAACCATAATAGGTATTTATGCAACTATCTACCTATGTGGAGGGGTTTACAGTCAACACTATAGGGTGTCCAAGGATCTCGCTGACCACCGAACCGATTTGGTTCTTATTGACAATGTATCTTTTCACAGGTTCTGGTTAGGTTTTTACCTATTTTGGGGAAGGATGTCCCTAGAAAACCTAATCCCCCCAAAATTTAATTTTTACTTTTTCTTTTCAAAACTAAAATTGGGGAGCGTCCACTCATCTCTTACCCTGGAGGCCTCCAGAGGCGCAGCCGCTATCATTAGATAAATATTGTAGTGATATTATGGCATATAAATACTTTTATCTGAAAGTACTCTAAACTTTAATTTTAGCTTTAGCTATTTACAGAAGAAGTGTTTTTGCAATAAAGTAAAAGACATCATTGCAAATATACATTAACAAGTTTAATATCCAGAATTTTACCTCCTAATTTAGTGAAAAATGAAACATATTAAAGTTAAAGAAAAATTAGTTTACTTAGAATAAAATATCTAAATCTGCAAACTATTATTTTTCGCGGTTTAATAAAAACGCAAATATGCTTATAAAACCGTGTGTTGCATTGTCTCGCCTTCAACTCTTTTAAGCATTCACAAAAATAGGAAACTCAAAAACGTGAGGGGAGGTGACAAACACGAGAGTTTTATGAAGACATGGATCAGTATTCTAAAGAAAGGGTATTCGAAGAGGACAGGCAAATGTAAAAAAAAAACTTATTGAAAGCCCATTTTATTAAGTTAATTTACATAATGATTTAGTCAAATTTCCTTTAAATGTAAAGTTTGATTATACTTAATTCGTAGATTTTATTTGCTAAAATTGTGCAAAAATTTGGAAAAAAAACGCGCAAAAATGGAGCAAAATTGCATATACTAAAATTGATGCACTTATTACCAGGGCTATTAATCAAATAACTTATGCAATTTTTGTTTATTTAATTTGCTTCGGATGAAATCATTTTTATAACAGTAAAACATTTGTTTTCTATTTTAAGTTTTATTTTTCTATTTGTAACTAAAGATCTCTATACCAGTTTTCATCATGGGCACGAGCAGGTTTAAAGCCATTTAGCATACCTCATCTTTAATCTTAACTTAACATCCTTACATAACAAAAAAGTTAGGGGTGGATACTTCCCCTCCTCTGAAGAACGAATACTAAAAACAGGATTGTAGCTGCACCTATTTAAATTCCTTTAAACTTTCAACAAAACATTTAATAGCTATTTATTGCATCGTATTATAAACAGCTTTCCGCGGATATTAAAATGTACAATTATAAGATTCAAACTGGTTTTAATTGTAAGATTGTACTGTACATTTTTATAATTGTAGTAAACTGGATATAATACAATGCTATACATCATTTATTAGTATGGCTGAGAACCGGTTCTTATCCATCGGATATTAATCGGTTTCAAAGCGATACAGGAATCTATTTATAAGAATCTGAATATAGTTATCTAACTTGTTTGTCTAGAATTAAGATAACAAAATATTAGATAGGAGAAAAATATTTGCACAATCTTTAAACTTGAGATTAAGATTTATTAAGGCTGTTTATGTCAATTATGTAAGCAAAGTTTTAGAAACATAAGATGATTTGTGCCTCCAACTTTTCAATCTGTCAAACTCAAAAATAAAATTATATTATTCTCCTGATATTTTTTATCAATGTTAAAGAATTCATAAATGAATTGTTTAATGTACAAGCTTTGAAAGAAAGAAAATAGTTTCTCAATTAAGCATAAAAAAACGTAGACAAGACATTGCTTTGATAAGAAAACAAAAAACTAAATTACAAAACTATTTAATCTATGACAACTTATGTAATACAAAAACTTTGCCCTTAAAGATTGTACTATTCTGAATTGTTTACAAAAAAAACAGCTTTCCCCCTTATATAATAATAAGATTATGTAGTGTTAAAAGCTATTGTTGAAATTCCAACGGGTCAAATTTCGCCCAATTAAGCATAAGATTTATGCAAGTGATTTCAAATTGCATAAAAAGTTGGGTAGGAGGATTTTTCATTCAATTCAATGTGTAAAATAATCCACTAATTTCCGCTAGGTATTTTTTTTCTGTAAACATTTTTCCCTTTCAAAAGTTGAAATATTTGACAAAATGTATTTTAAGAATACCTACATGAGTTCACACTTCCTATTTGCTTTCCCAATAACCCTAATTTCGATGTAAATTAAGAAAGAAACCCTTAAAAATATTCAGGAAATCACTTTTTTGAATTCTTTGATACCCCACCGCGACTATACAGGAATAACTATAGAATATACGTGGATATTAGGACAGGGGGGTAATTGTCGTCAATTTGGATTGCTAATATAGAACTGATTTATTGGCCAGTTTGTTCATCCAGTAGGAAGGGAGGGGATGGGGTAAAAAGAGGTGAATGGCGGGGTTCGTTATTTTAGCCCACTGTGATTTTCACTTCAATGGAGAACGTGAAAATCTGGCGCAACATCCATATAATAATATATCCAATTATAAATTATACAGGCCACGTTTTCATAATGTAAAGGTACACAGTTATGTAATTGTAAATATGTCGAATTTTAATATACATGAAAAATATCATATTTGGTCCTTCACAAATACGTCTAATTCAAATTTTCAAAATGTAGTAAATGATTTTTTCCGTAAACTCAGCTTTTTTTGCTTCATCGTAGTTTTGGGAGAAAAAGAAAACGATTTTATAACTTTCAAGTGTCATATAAAGGAATCGAAAATAATACGCAATTAATTACGTCACGACTAGAGAAAAGCATTTAATCTGTACACATGTGTCGCAGCAAAATACCTAAAACTTTCCATAGAATTCGCCTAAATCCGCGAAAGAATTTTTGCCATCTGTCTATTAGAGTTAACACTTTAGAAACAAACGAGACCTATTAAAAGGCTAAACTTCAAATAAAAAGATGATTTGTCATAAACTATCAAAAAACATTTTATATCATTGAAGAAAATCGTCTGTTTCTATAATTGGTCTAAATCTAAATTAGCAAAAAAAAGCACGTTTAATCTCAAATTCCTCAAATAGGATACACATTTTTTATAACAAGCAAAAATGTATAAGCTAATCGCAAAGCTAATTTAAAATTTTGGTTTACAAATTGTCATTTCCTTAGGTACCTACCTATTAATTTTTGAAGTTTTGGAGTGGTAAATTTTTAGTATTTTTCCAATACGACTGCAATTTAGAAGTACAAATACTTTCAAGTGATTTGTTTTTAAGAAGCTACGCTCCAAGTAAAAGTATTTCTAACAGATGCTCTAGAATTCTTTTATACTAGGAATTAGGAAGATAAGAATGGGTGGGATTTCCCTATTAGTCTTAAAGCGGGTTCTACACATGTTTGATTTTAATAGTATCACAACCCAATTTAAGTAAAGACTAGAGTGTTACTATACTATAATTTGATGTTAACATGACTTAAGAAAGGGCATTTAGCTCTAATATAACTTTTATTCTTCTTATTAGATTAAGGGTGACATTTTTATCAAAATAAAAAAGAAAAATTCTAAATTTTAACATTTTTAGAAATGATATCAAGTCCCACGCAATTTATATATAATCTATTAAAAATAGAAAAAAGTGGCTTCTGTTTAAACCAAATATATAAATGTATTTTATAATTTTCTGTAAAAAATATTGCATTTCTCATTTGTAGATGAAATAAAAGTTAAGTAGGTAATGATTACGTAGATAGAACCCACACAAACATTCATTTTATCTCAAGGATACAATTTTAATATAAAATAAAAATGAATAAAACGAAAATTGGATTAAAGTTTTTCATTTTTACTCTGATTTTACTGAAGAGGGTATTGAATGTAACTTTTCTACCATTCAATAAAAAAAGACATACACTTTAATTATGAAAACGAAGAATAGCTTTACTGCATTAGTACTTGGTATGAAAACGGTCATTACCTGCAGAACTTGATCCCGCTGCCGAGGTCAAAATCACAAAGTTTGACTGGTGTGACCGAATCTTTGTTGGCACACAACACATTCTCCGGCTTCAGGTCACGGTGGGCTATACCTGAAATATTACATGGGTTCAAATGACCGCTCGATAATGATCGAGGTCCTTTACTAACTTATTAATAAGCTGCATGATTAAGACTAAAATCATGCAAGCACTTTTTTTTATGAATATAAAAAAAGCTGAATTATTTAAGATATAAATCTATTTTAATTGACAAGGTATTGAATTTCGTTATAGTGGTGATTTTAAAACATAAAGCTTTCTAAAGTTACAATGAATGCATGTTTCTTTGTTTTTTTAACTTTGGAATAACATCTTTCAAACAACAAGCCTTTTGCTGGCTTTACTTTGGACTGGAAGTCTATTAGGAGGCGTTGCGACCAACCTCTGCTATTTTATTACACATCCAACATAGTATTAGCAGGTAAAATATCTTTAGGCTGGCAAAAGACTAGAATACAACACCTTCCCTCGAACATGAATACACAAATAAAAAATCCTCTAAAGCTTTCTGAAAACAAAATTCCCTTTGTTGTGAACCTCTTTGGCCGGGGTCAAAACCCCTATCTTGTTTCTATGACAATATTTATGGGGAGATGGGAGATAGGTTGCATATGCTGACGTTATAAATGTGTTTTCTGCAGAAATTTCAGGGTTTAAGCACGGATAACAATGAAAAAAGAAAATATTTCAATAAGTAAAACTAAGTAAAAATCTATGAGTAAAAATTCTACCTATTTTAACATTATGGCAAACTAATACATATATACCTATCTAAAAAATGTTTTTGTTATTTTATTTTCATTTAACATCCAATATTCATGATTATCTGTATATGCAATCCAAAAACACATAGAAACAGAGATATTATGGCACTGGAGAGTATCTGTTTTGTCTCTAAACTTTTGGCCAATTTACAATTTAGAGTTTCTTTACAAGAAAGAACAGATTATTTGTGTAAAATGAAAACAATTCATTTTGTATTTATAATAATCCCTTTTATCCAGAGGAAAATGTGGAAAATAATTGGCTTGATAAACATAATGAATGCCTTGTTTTTAACACTTAATGAAATGTGAAGTAAGGAAATATTATCCCAAACATTAACCTACAAAATTCGTTGCATAGACGAAATTTTAATTTATGCATTGCAAGCCTGGCAAATGTTAGTTTGACAAAAAAAAAAACTTAAGTGATAGTTCTATGAAGGGTATTAAAATAAGTTGGAGGGGGGGGGGGGGGGGGGGGGGCTAGTTGAAGTGGGGCAATACCCCCCTGGGGGGCGGCCAGGGACCCAATATAATTAAAT
>LS052041.1:1546-13207 GCA_900241095.1 Acartia tonsa | reverse complement strand
CGAATATAAAAATGTACAATCATAAGATTAAAACCAGTTTTTTTAGCCGGTGCCTCCGGCACCTCGGGGCTAAAAAAACTAGTTTTAATCTCATATTTGTACTTTCTATATCCGCGAAAGCCGTTTATAATACGATGCGAGAAATAACTATTACTAAACAGTTTTTCATTTTAATTGCATAGAACGATTTAAAATAATATTCTATTTGTTATTTTGTGCAAAGCTTTACATAAATAAATGGATGATATTAAGTTAAAGTTATATTCTCAACAAGGACATTGTTAAACTTTTTTAGGAAGCCAAAGTTTTGATACAATCGTAACCTGAAGATAATGGTGGTGAAGTTTGGCTTGTCCAGGTTCTGAAACTATGGGCCCGTGAAGTCCTAGTGGCGGGGGCACCTGGAGCCCAACTGTCGGCACACCCGCCGTTAAGCTCACAGTCGACGGTGGAGACGGTTGTTGCAGCCCGGAAAGTAATGGCGGCGGCGGTTCGAGGCCTAACGGCGGCGGTATGTGGTGTAGGCCGAGCGGAGCGGGTATCGACGGAAGCGGCGGCATTTTTGGCACCCCACTGCTGCTATTACCGCCGCCGCCGTTTGTATAGAAATTATCACATAAGAGCCTTGAGTCTGTGCTGGAAAAATCAAAAGGGATTACTTTGTGCTGGGGTTCTGAGGAGGAGGGGGAGAACATGGAGTCGGTGGTGTTAGTCCCAGGGCGGGAGGGTAGCATCCCCCCTCCCCCGCCGTACACCACGCCCCCACCACTAATCTTACACTGCTCGGCTTCTGAATATAAATTTTGTCACTCACCGAAACCACCAAACACACACACGCATACAAAAACTTACACAGACTTACACACAAGAATATACACAGACAAACATACACACACAAAGTTGGTTGATCCGAAGTTTAACCTCATTGTGAATTATGAATAAATTTTGTGGTGTGTGCGTGTGTGTGTGCTACCTTTTTAAACCTTTTTATATACACTAAATTTTGTAAGCAAAAAGCTTGTTTGAAAGGCTTGTCATGTTCTATAAATATTCTTATCACAAGAAAATTACCAAAAATGCAAATTTTAAGAAAATTTTGGTTACAAAATTTTACAAATATTATAAATACTGCATAAAAATAGCACTAACACTATGTGAAACAAACGGATGGAGTATTGAATTTTAATTTGAAGTCGAAGAAACAAAAAGCCTTTTATGGTCGATAGAAATAGAAATAAAAAGTAAATCCACAAAAAATGTTGTAAATTTATTCTGTATTTTTAGCCAGGTCATGTAAATTGTAAATTGACCAAAATCTAATTTAGATTGGATGGGACGAGATAAACTTCTTTAACTTAAAAAGAAGATTTCCAGATGCGTAGCATCTCTACTAAGTTTCTGTATGTTAGACATTTAGTTTTGGAAATCAAGGAAACTAAGATTATAATTTGTAAATTGAAATTCACAGATTACTCTCTTTATGTAGAAATTTAGTTTACCCATAGAAAAATCTATGAAACAGATTCCTAATTTAATACATCTTATTTTATTTATAAAGTAGTAAGCTTTGTCTGTAGCGAGGGATCTACCAACCGCTAACAGATATTGGTCTCCTTTACAATGAAGCTACTTATTGGTCAAGATAAGCTTTCTAAACTTTTTTGGGGGATGGTACCTCAACACTCCAAAATTGAAATAGATCCTAGAAAAAAATGACCAATTCAAAATATTTTCTTTTCTTTTTTTTATTAGAATTAAAAATAAGAACTGGTGTCAACTTCACCCCCCCCCTTTACCTCAATGGCATAGCTGCTAGTACATATACTTCTTATAATTTATCAACAAGACAACATTTTACCTTTGAGAAACATGCTTTTGGGATCTAAAGATAATGTTTATTTGAGGCCTTATTTTAAGTAATATTTCAATTTTGTCCATGTATATAACTGTGCTTGTTAGCCGAGTCTAAATATCCAGGAATGATTAGTTTATGTAAAAAGTAAACTCTACTCAAGAATCTATCAAACTTTACCAGGATGAAGAAAAAACTTTCAGGCAAAATCCTTTTTAAGACTCAATACTAAAACTTGGTCTCACACATTTTATACATCCTATTTTTTTGCATAGTTGTGTAGTGTAATATCATAGAAAAGTATTTGTAATAGATGTATAAAATCCTGATATAAAAGTAACTGTATGTATGTCTGTTTGTAGCTTAAGAGGTAGATAATCTCTCGTTATGATACAGTTAAGCTTTTTATAGGTCCAATGACAGTTTATTACTATTTTTGGGGAGGAAAACCTCAACCCTTCCAAGAGAAATTGTCCTGGAAAAAATCCACCATAAAAATAATCTTTTCATTTTTAAGAAAATTGAAATGAAAGATTATAACGTACAAAAAATATAATCAGCAATGAAATGCGTTCGTAAGGGGGGAATTTTTATTCAACCTCTCAATTTTTGCACCACCTTCACCAAACTCTGTGTATGTACGCCATTGATGTGATATAAAATCTTAACTGAAGTGGATTCTTAATAAATATTAGTGGGGCCAAATTGTTTTCGTGAAAAATCCTCCAAAATCATATAAAAAATCTACAAAAATTAAATAAAATCTTATGTTCATAACCCTTCTATGGTTTTGTTTATTTTTTGTAGATTTTTAATGTGATTTTGGTGCATTTTTTCGCGAAAATTTTTTTGCCCCACTAAGCGATTAGTGAGGTAAATTTTTTAAAGAATCCACGTCTGGTTATTCTTGTTTAAGGATCAAATATGTCCAATGGACGTAATGACACAGAAAAACATAAAACATTTACACTACTGATCACGAACACACACAATCACACAGTTGTTAAAGTGACAAAATGATGCCTGAGGTGGGGAAAAATTTACTTGAGCTTTTGGAACTGAAATCTGAGTCTTTGGGGTGACGCGGAATCTGAAAAAAGAAATCCGTAGTAACATTTTTGGATTAGGAAAAGAAAACGAAGTAGCGCTTTTCATCGTATTTTCAAGTACCTTTTAATTATTAAGTTACTGTGAAAATATGACGAATTCCACTACTTCATTTTTTCCATGGTCAAAATTTCTGTTGTTGCTAGTCTACATTATTTAGTCAGAACAGAACAAATGTAATATGTATAATATTAACACAAAAATAAAATATATGAAAATGATTTATTAATGTAAAATAAAATATCTCAAGAAGCTTAAATGTATTGTTGCAAATTAGGCATTTAGTTGAGTCACACAACTATATTTGCATATCAAAACATGGAGTTTTCCCAGCAAACACATGGTGGACCATCACACCCCAACTCAGGTTATTTTTTTTCAAAAATACAAGGGGGGAGTCAGAGTCTGGTCCTGGAAATATTACTGGAGTTTTGGTATAAGCCTAAGACCAGGTCTCCTGACCAAGGCCTGCTGGAATAGATTTATTACCCTTGATTTGACAAAATGAAAAATAACTGCAATTTCGCTCTATTATTTGTTAGAAAAAATGTGGGAATTTTTCAATTTTATAAAATCTTGATTGAGTTGTATAAATAAACAGTATCCAACCTTTTCTTCCAATAATCTTAACCTAATTACAGTGTAATTTGTTTATTATAGTAGAGGGTGTAGCATGAAAGAGAGGGCAATGTCATGGCTCCACTAATTGTTTGTAGGAAATTTCTCAAAACATTACATTTATATCATTTAAATTTAGAATAAATTAAATTTGTATTTTGCATTATTGTATCTTCATATTTCAGAGCATTAAAAGTGTTTTTCTGAAATTGAAATAAGCTATTAATTTATGTAGCAAATAAATATATTTGGATCATGGAAAGAAAACGAAGGAGCGGGTTTCGTCGTATTTTCACAGGAGCCTTTGATAGGTTATTTCAGGTTAGGTTAGGTTGGGTATACGTTGATGATTCCCCCGTAGTGTTAGGAAATAGGCCCTGCTGGGTCAGAGCCCCCCTCCCCTCCCCCCAAGGTGCTTAAAGCTACTATGAAAATACGACGAAAACCGCTAATTCGTTTTCTATCCATGATCCATATATTTTTTTTTTAAAGCAGGAATATAAAGATATAGCCTACCTTTCCAAATGTAACAGGTTCATACGGATGAGAATCCAGCGAATCTTTGCTTGTGGAACAATTAAAATCTTTCGACTGAACCGACTCAGAATATTCAGCAGGGTCAGGAATCAAACCCTTGTATGCCGTGTCCTTGAAGCCCGTAGTGTCGCGGGGCTCCTTGTAACTGTGCTTTGTAGACTTGGGCTTGAAATAACTTGAGTCGGATTCAAGTTCCTGCAATTAAAGAAAATTTGTTATTCGTAATGCAAACATTACCAATTATTTTGCTGTTTATTGCTAAAAAAATAAATTAAGTCAATTTTGTAAACTTTTTTACAGATAATAATGTCTGCCAAAGCATTACTACCAACGGACGTACATTTTAAATTATAGTATAGCTTCGAAACGAAAAATTACTCTACCTTAACTCTCATTTTCCGTTTTGAGTAATCCTCAATATCTGGACTCAGTGGCGAAGATCGTCTTCTTTTTTCCTCCGGGGGCGTAAACACCCTCCTACTCCTCCCGCCCTCCTCGTCACCTGGGGACGCTACCCTCCTCCTCCTGTCCTCCTCAGGCGGCGATCCACCGCCCCTTCTCCGTCTCTCCTCCAGTGTTTGTGTTTGTTCCTCCTGCTGATGCTTGTGGCGGCTCCGACTTCTCTCCTTTTTGCGGCGATGCTCGTCGCCCCCTCCCCTGCCTTCTCTGCTCTCGCGACTGCCACTACTCCTACCCTCCCCACTTCTGCCGTCTCTCCCCTCTTTTTCCTCCCCCCGTGTGCGAGCTTCGCCACGGCTCTCTCTTCCCTCAGCTCCGCGTCTTGACTCTCTTGGTTCACCGCCTTCTCTGTCTCTTGGGTCCCGCCCCTCGCCTTTAATTTCTCTGCCTTCACCGCTTCGACTTTCACGTCCTTGTCCGTCCCTTTTTCTTGATTTGCTCCTGAACAAAAATTAACGTCAATACAAATAACAAATTACGTTTACTAACATTAAATAAATGTAGTGGGACAAGAGGATTTATAGAGGTTTTCTAATTTCTTATCCACTTCTCCTCTCATCTCCCTCATTTTTATGACGTCACATGGCTGATTTTTTAGACACTTTGTCCCATTACAGTGAAACTAGTGGTAGTCATTTTTTTAACTTTTTAATGTTCCTTTGTTTTTATTGAACGTAATCGTATTTATTATCAATTCTTTCTTCTTAGCATGCCTAACAGGACTGCACAGTAATAAAATTCCAACGTCAGTATTGACTTTTAATCTAAATTCTGAATTATTAAAAATTTCATAAAGTCATGAATATATGATTTGGTTAAAAACAAGAACAGTTATTGTTCATTGGAAGTATAATACAAACTTATATATTAATCAAGGTATTATCATCATCTCAGTAACAGCATTGATGTTAAACCTGGGGGCAGGGTGGGGACGTTATTTTAGCCCGCTACAAGTTTCACTAGGTACTAATGTATGAAATTTTAGCTAGCTACTACGATTAAGTAGTTGAAGAAAGACAAACTAATGTCATGCTTTTAAGAACAACATTATATAATCTGTTACTAAAAAGAGCCCTACTGAAGGACAGAACGACAATTATTATTGTAGATTGGCCTCGGTCTTGCTTTACAATACATATGAAAAGAAAATATAAATTAAAGTCAAAATTGCAAATAATTTCAACCACTTTTTCTTGAAACCACTTGACATTTAACTTTATAAGAAAAATAGCTTTTTTGTCAGATTTGTGTAATTGTTGTCTATGTTTGGTTTAAATGAAGCAAATTGCCATAACATTTCAAACAGTTCATAGGTATTCAACTTTTTCTTTAAAGTAACTACATGTCTAATATAAAACCTCTTTTTTTCATAAAATGTAATTTAGCCTGTAAAATTATTTCTTTCTCTGTGTGAGTGTATTATATAATGTAAATTGAACTATTGAATTTTTAATGAGTTTAATTTTCTTTTATCCTACCATATATACTGTACTATATACAGAGTGATTTATAAAAAAAATACTTTAAATTTTTTCAATTGCAGCTTTTGTAATTGACTTTTTGTAACTGACAAAAAAATTTCTTGTGCTTTCCCTCAAAGTGCTTAGCAAGCACCGAACGTCCCTCCAACTTTGTTAACAAAATTAAAAATAATGGGGAGGGTTGAGTCTTTTCTTAATGCCTAACCCCTGAAATTTAAAAAATAAATAATTGGGGACTTTTTACAAAGAAAGATTTTGGGAAGATCAAAATATACTTTTTGAATCACTCTTTATAATAATCATGTGGATTTTTTCATTTTTATGTGTAGTTCATTTTTCTCAAGGTTATTGCATTGATATAAAAAGGATATATCTTGGAAAAATTAGATGGCTTAAAAACATTAATTGATCTATTTGTAGAGCTTTGTAAGCATTGGAGAGATTTTTTTAAAAAACAATTACATTCCAATTTTAAAGACGTATGGTGGTAATTAGTCAGGATTGCGTGTCATTCTCATTGGCTCTGCCTCCAACAACATTGTTTTCTTCAGATCTTATTGGGAAACAAGGAAGACAGCATGATGTATATTTGACAGACAGACGGTCAAGAGGAGTCATTTAGTAGAATAGCATTTGTCAGCAAAATTCAGCTATTAATCTATTATCTTTAATAATAGCCGATAAAGACATATCTCCAGAAAGAGGTTTGGTATCCTCATAAATTGCAAGTTGACCGACGACCAAGAAAGCTATATAGAAGGTGTACATAATTTATAAAAAAAATTCTTACACAAAAAATTAACTTGCTGTAGACATTAGGCAAACACCAAACTTGATTGTTAATTGTTAGGAAGTTTACAAGATCCTAATGGAAATATACATAGATACAGACAGACCGAATAATGACTTTATGATATTGAATGGTCCACGCCTAAAATATAAGATTTGGCTCTGAAGTTAAAATATCTAGGGCAAATGTTATGTTGTTAGCTGGTTATTGAATTCCGTATTATCATGGATGGACATACATTTAATACTTAGCTACAGTGTTAGATCTTCACTTTAAAGCCTAATAACACTGGGTTGGAAGTGGGCATAATATAAAACTGCATTTTATTCATAAAAAAAACACAGCAATCTGTACAATGATGCAAAACAATGAATAAAATTATTATTTTATATGTCTATACAAGACACTAATTTTAATGTTTTGGTATTTCCTTAAAAATCAAATAATTTTATCAACTTTTATTTTTTAATTTGTCTTTGTGTCTTAGATATTTGACACATCTATAAAATTTCAATGTAAATATTATTTTTATATTTTATCCCTTACTGAAGCCGTAGTGTGCTGTGGTACAACACAGAATAGTTGCAGATATTTCATTCTATTATCAACCCTCTATACTCATGGTCCAGGGGTGGAGGGGTTTGCACAATTGGGAGAGGGAGGAGGAGGGGGGGGGGGTGGTTAAAGCAGAACACAAATTTGAAGGTCGGCCTTTGCAGAGAGTCAACATTCAAATGGGATTAAGGGATAAAAAATGGGTTTTTTTTATAGATTTTTTCAAATAAATGCAATATCATCACATTTAAATTAATAAACTTTTATCAGGCAAAAATCGTTGTTAAGGTGACTTTGTTTTATTTAAATATGAATCCAGCTAAAAAAAAATTTCATAATCTTTTGGTTTTGGCAATAAAGATCATTTTTAATTTAAGTTAAGCTCTTTATTCTAGGCCAAAGTTTTTTTTGTTTTACCTATCCCTTAACCCCCAACATTCATCAATACAAGCATTCATGAAAGGTTGAAAAGCAGGGTAGGGCTTTTAGCCAACATAAAGTCACACAGAAATAAGTTGAAAAGGTTGGTATGGGGGTGAGGGTAGGTGTGGGTGTGTGTATGTGAGTGTGTGTGTGTATGTACAGTACAATCAGGTTCATTATTATCCGCTGGCCCATTCTTATTCAACAAACTTTGGTCTTTCTGTGTTAGGTTATGTCAAGGTTTAAAGTTTGTGTGTGTGTGTGGGTGGGTGTGTGTGTGAGTGTGAGTGTGTGTGTGTTTGAGTGATTGTGGTATGATTATAATAGTTTGTAAATAAGTTTGAGTCTAAACTGTTTGACTGTCCAGTCAAATCAAACTTAAATCAAAGGTACAATTTGAATTTGTTGTTTATCTAAATGTTGTATTTGCTTATATAAGCTTTATTCCATAAGTTGTGTGTTTAAATTAGTTTTTAATTACATAAAATTTAGTTTCTATAATAAAAGTTGCTTAATTACTGTGTTTAAAAATATTAAACGGTTATTAGTATACTTTGATCAAATATCATTTATCCGATCTAAAATATTTACATAGTTCCAAATAGCTTAAAACCTATCCAGAACTCATAACTAGCTTCTCTTAATTTTGAATATTACAAATGGCCGTAATGTTGTTACAAATATCCGGCAAAATAGCTCTAATAACGGCTACCAGCCAAGTATAGCATGATCAAATTTTATTTACTCGATCCAAAATGCTTTTAAATTTGCAAATAGCTTAAAAACATTCCAGAACTTATAACTAGCTTCTTTTAAAGAAAAAAGTCTAGCTGTTTTAGAGATCTTCATAAACATACAGACTCACTAACATGGCCTACCGTTTTATCTTATTCTTATTTGATTAGATATAAAATGATATGGTTGATGGTAAATTATATGAATATGATTATTGGTAAATTGATTATTTATTACTGCAGGTGTGTGTGTATGTATTGTAGAGGTGTAAAGGTTATTTACATATTTGGGATAATACCAAAACATTATTACATCATACATTAATATTTCTCTTATAGAAAGTAATATTAAGATAGTCGCAGAAATTAACAATTAACAAATCTATATTTCTAAATATATGTAGAATGGATATAATTGTCCTCGTTAAAAAATGCTCTTAATAGGTATTTGTTTTTTATCAACAATTTGAAATAACTTAAGATCATCCTAATGACTGAACGTGTGCAATTTTATACTAGCAACTAGGCCGATTAAATTCACCTTTACATGGAGTTTCATATAGGTTAATACAAATTTAGGTATAGTATATAGATCTTTACAGAAAATAGCCCCTAGTAAAATACTAGCTGTTAGCACTAATGAAAAAAAGGTATGTTTATTTCTCTCTCTCTCTGAACCAAAATATCTATACAACGGTTCTTTCTTTCAATAAGTTTTGGTTTAAGTGTATAATCCCCCTCCCCCCTCCAACTCATAAATTTTATTCTGAATAAATACATTTTTCGGGGGGGGGGGTCTCCCACTGCTGGGTTCGAAATCACTAGTTTTACCAAAAAAATAATAACTAAAGATTCAGTTTAAGCGTCGGAAAAAGGAAAACCCATTAAAGAAAATAAAGGTTAAATAGAAAGAACTTTTTACTAAAGCTGAAGGTTGTCAAAGAAGTAGTAAATATATGTCCAATATGTTTGTTTAAGGATAGAAAAGTATTAGTTGAGTTTCTTTCTCTCTTCCTCTTTCTCTTTTCCTCTTTCTCTCTCTGTATCTCTCTCTCTCTCTCTCTCTCTAGCCACCTTTTTGTGTAAGCTACCAGGAATCCTGGTAAGAAAGTGGCTGCAGACAATAGTCTGAGAAGAAGGGTTTGTGTTGGAATGCTGTTTTTGCGCATCAAATGCGTTGATTATGTCAAACTGACGTAAAGGTAAATATTCAAACATTTTTATATTTATCTTTTATATTGGAAATGGAAATATTTTTTCCAGTATGGCTTCGAAACCGATTAATATTCAGTATATTAGAACCGTTACTAGCCAAAAAAATCATTTATAGCATCGTATTACAGACAATTCCTACGGATATTAAAGATATTAGGGGTCAAAGTATTCATTTTAATATCCGCTGAAAGCTATGCGATAAAGCGATGCGATAAATAACTATATTTCAATCTCTCTAGGCATTTTCATCATACAATGATTTGCAAAATTGCTTACAAAAATTTTATTTCTAGGTATTATCTTTTCAAGAAAGAATTTTAAAAAGCGTCTAAATACGAGAATGTAGCAAATTAAAGAAACATTCTATGGCTGGAATCAATAAATAAGTTTGTATCTAAGTCAATTTTCCTGCATAGTCAATATGTTGACTAATAAAACAACAAATTAAAAGAAGTGTTTACAAGGAAAATTACGCCAAACAATAATTTAGATGGAAAAAGTATTAAAGAGGAATAAACGTCCAAGAAAAAAATAGAACAACTTGCTTGCTATTGTATAATATGCAGTATGCATGCATAGGGGAGAGATTGATAAGTAGCAAATGGTACGTGGTGTTTCGTGAGTGTTCTAAAGCATTGTCATAAAAGTTACTCTATGTAAAAAGGAAAACAAACGGATAGAAAGACCTTCATCATAAAGTAGGTGGTCTACTAAACATAGATGTTTTATCAGATATTGTAAGTGGGTTTGAGGTGTTGGTTGTACTACAGAAAATGTATGTTAGCTTGTTTATTGTTTCAGGGATAAAAACGGGGTCACTCAAATCTGCAACATTTTCCCAATGTGAAATTTATGTGTTTTAACATATAGAGCAAAGCAAAATTGTATATAGCAAAAGATCATAGTATAATGTGAATAAAGGTAGTTAGAGTCATTCCGCGAGTAAAACGTATGAGACATGACTATGCCTGTTGACTGCTTCATGTATTATTTTTATAAAACCAATCCTAAAAGTGCCTGAGTTGTATATCTTGTATATATTGTGGACAATAATCCTTACATCTACAATAACAAGGTCACTTCTCTCTCTCCTCCCTCTTTATCTAAAGCTTTCCCTTTCTTTTCCGTCTCTCCCACATCTTTCTTCTTCTTTACATAGCTAGAAGAGATATAAATAGCCAATATATGTTTTCACATAAAGGACTTAAAAATAATGGACATATATTTTTTAAACAAAAGTTACTGTAAAATATTTTACAGTGCCGCTAAGGGTCGTCATTGTACGACTTACGGGGCTTCCCTTCTTACAAGGTTGCCGAAACTTTCCCCTTTTAAAACTTCGATTAAAAGTGGGGATGTCGACTCCCCCCCTCCCTCTCAAGGGCTCCTTTTTGCCTCTAGGGGCGAGTCCGCCAGTAATATAACATAGCAACATTCTAATAATTGCATTACAAAAGTTTCATTCGAAATTGGATACATATAAAAATTAACAGTTTTAAGAATTAAAATACAAAAAATATATTTTTCCTCTTAATTTCAGAAATATTAACATAATTAACATTTTCATATATAAACATTCAGAGAATAGCTAAAATTTGTTTTATTGATATTATATCCATTTTTCATACATCCATTATCCCTGTTGTTAAACCAAAGAAGCGTAGACGAAGCTTATAGAGGTATTATAACTCCCTATAAAAATCTTTATTAGCCAAGGTGTAAAAGACTTTTTTTCTTGTTCTCAACTTTTTTATCTTTGTCTTTATTAACATAATAAAATGTACAATGATATTACTCAAGAACGTCCAATGGGGGGGGGTCAAGGGGTGATTTGGGGGGGGCGGGGGGGGGGGGGGGTGGGGGGGGGGGGGGGGGGTGGGGGGCGGGGGG
>LS052033.1:3189-15915 GCA_900241095.1 Acartia tonsa | reverse complement strand
TCAAACTATAAATCTATCAATCTATTCACTAGTTTATAAATGTAAGTATAGAGACTTACTATAAGTTATACCAAAATTAAGTTATCTATCTATCCATCAAACTATAAATCTATCAATCTATTCACAAGTTTGTAAATGTAAGTATAAAGACTTACTATAAGTTATACCAAAATAAAGTTATCTATCTATCCATCAAACTATAAATCTATCAATCTATTCACTAGTTTATAAATGTAAGTATAGAGACTTACTATAAGTTATACCAAAATAAAGTTATCTATCTATCCATCAAACTATAAATCTATCAATCTATTTACTAGTTTATAAATGTAAGTATAGAAACTTACTATAAGTTATACCAAAATCAAGTTATCTATCTATCCATCAAACTATAAATCTATCATTCTATTCACAAGTTTATTGTTGTAAGTATTGAGACTTACTATAAATTATATCAAAATAAAGTTATCTATCTATCCATCAAACTATAAATCTATCTATCTATTCACAAGTTTATAAATGTAAGTATAGAGACTTACTATAAGTTATACCAAAATCAAAGTATCATTTTCATTCAAGTATTCCCCCTCAAAATCATGCAATCCAACAAAATTGATAATAATAGCTAATTTGAAAATCATGCAACTAGAACGGAAGACAGACGGTCGAATGTATTAAGTTATATTGTAGATACGCTCGTTACAGTAATATTATCAAGAAATCTCGATACTCTTACATGGCAATTTTATTTTAAAATAATTCTTTCTAAATGCATTTATAAGCTAAACTACAAAAAATGAACATCTATTTCTAATAGCAGGTAATAAAGTCATTTTTTCAAGTCCTATTGTTATACTAACAATACATAACAGTTACCTCTCTTAATATTGCTATAATGATATTTTCGTTAATTTATAAGATTTTATTCCCTGCTATGTTTTAAAGCTCAAGCCTTAAATGTCCCACCCGGTGTATTGTGATCAGAATGTTACATAACCAAACATAGACGTCCAAGGATGGGGATAAAGGAGTGATCAAGATTTGAACCCCTCGTTTTCCCCATAAACATTTTTAAAAATACAGAAAATTACCCCCCTCAATCCTTTGAAACCCCAAAGTTTACCCCACTCAAAATATAAAGCTTGGACGCCACAGTAAGCAAGGCACATTAAAAGAGATTTATCTGGATAGCTTTTGCAACGGCCAACCCCAGGTTATCAAGCTATCAAGCCAAGTATGTAATTATGTTAATATCTGTAAATTATTTCGTTATTGTAAGCTTATGTTGAACTACATATCTATCTAACTCAAAAATCCTACCAACTAAAAACCTAACCTTGAGTAGACATTTTAAACCCAAAAAATAATGAGAGTTTAAAATCTTTAAAGGAAAATCCAAATGTTTTTTTTGGACTACTGAACTTGAAATCATAATGTTGAAGTTTTTGAAGAAAAAAAAGCATTTTAATATTTGAACTGTATAGTAAATAAAAAGAGCAAGGGAAAAAAGAGAAGATAATAGATAGAGAAATAGAAAAAGTAAAAGAAAGAGAATTGAGGAGAGAGAGAATGAGAGAGAGAGAGAGAGAGAGAGAGAGAGAGAGAGAGAGAGAGAGAGTAACTCTAAGCAAATTGAACAAACATTTTTACTTTTACATGAAGTTGTAACGAATATCCCTAATATGAGATAACACCTCGCATTTACACGAAGCTTCCCTGAAAAATTTAATAAGAATCACTTAGTATTTTGAATATCATAATAAACATTTGTAAACAATATGCTTTTATCGTCGCTATTTCTTTTATTAGAGGTACGCCTCGAGAGGCCTTAAAAGGCATGCGATGGAAAATAAGGGAAAGACGACCCTCAATTTTTCTTACTAGTGAAGGGTGTAGAATGTATTGTAGATCCTCCCCAAAAATAGTTATCAACCATCTCTCGGCCTTCAAGAAGCTTTACAGTAAATGAGACCAAAATGGGATCAGCGGTTACTAAATTCGACGCTACAGGCAGAAAGACATCCTGTTACTTTTAAATAAAGATATAAGGAGGTTAAATGATGGTGTAAATCAAATGTCTCATGAACTGCTGAAATTATCAGACTCTTTTATGCAGACTTTCTCTATAAAGGTACCGGAAAGTTTTTATCTATTTAAGGAGGGGTGGGGGTAAACCCCCCCACGAAGATTCCCTTAAAATCTTCGTTATTTCCAAGGGAAATCTTTACGAATAACCAGCACAATACTAGGTTTTGTTTATTTATTTCCTTGATAATATTATTAATCAGGTCTTTAACTTTCAAGAAAAGGATGAACAATGCCGTTTCAATAAATCTACAACCATTCCACCAAAAATATACCAGTTTTAAGGGTAGAATTTCAACAAAAGACTATTGAGAAGAATTTTTTTTCGTTCATTGTCTATTCTCTGAATCCCTGATAACTTTCCCTTTCAAGTGATCTTAATAAAACTTTATAAAAAAGACAGGGATTTGTATTAATAAGATAACTAAGACGATTGCATCCATCAACAATACATAAAAAGATTGAAATCAGTGTTTGCTTGAAGGGGTCGTAAATCAAATTTGAGAAGGTATGCCATCCCTCTTTTTTTAACATGCAGTACACACTGAGAGAATAACGCTAAAAATGAAACATTTTTTTCTCTTAATTATAAAAATAATTTTTACTTTACTGTTCATTACTCTTTTTAAGGCTCTTCGTTGCTTAATTAATGTCTTTTTATGTATTTATTTACTTTAACACTTTTCATTATTATTATTCAATATCTTTCCCCTTCCCGGATGAAAAGATATCTTTAAAAGTTCCCTTTTCACCCTCTTCAAAGGACACTACATTATTTGTGATTATACAAAAGTTTCTCCTTAGTAATTTTGTACTCCTGAAGCGGACATTTAAGATATGAAAAAGGACTGTCATAGGTCAGAGGAGGCCTACAAGACAGTTTTAGTCATCTATATTGGATAACAGCCAAGCAAATTACATTTCCTTCACTGGGACGGACTGTAGGAGGGACACATTACATGAGGTAGAGAGTATCTTTATTTATTACAAAAATAAAGATTATTTGAATAAACAAACCAAAACAAATAAAATAAGAAGTCTCCCTTTTACCTAACTTTTGGCTTTACTTTCTTTATGTCAAATAATTACTTCCATGCTATGTAATTTACATAAAAAAATAATAATATTACATTACAGGGTGACAGGATCCATAAAACGATCTTATCAAATTATGCATGTCCAGTTATAGAGCAAAAGCCCTTGCACTGTTAAAGAAATTGAATATTATTTACTTTTTTTCAGCAACCAGAATCCTACCGATAAGCCTCAGCTGGAAATTATCGTGTGTGACGTCATAAAAATACGTCTGAATCAAATTCTCTTTTAAGGGGTTTCTTTGCCCACTTCTCCTATTATCCCTTCTTTTAAACGTATTTTTATGACGTCACACATGACACTTTCCGGCGCTTCCAGCTGCAGCCGTTCAGATTAGGGGAAGATTAAGTAACCCCCAGTCACATTACTTGCTCTATCTGGCGTGCTAAATCCTGACTGTTTTAGCCTATAATTTTTAAAAGCGAAGCTTTTCTATAATTAGGGTCGGTCCGTACGTCCGTCCGTACGTCCCTCCGTAACGGATAGCTTTTTTCGTTAATTTCGGCATGTTAGAATTGTTCTATCGATTTCAAATTTTGCATGGTGGTTCCTTTAGTAGTTAGGTACGATTTAGAAAGCGTAGCAACTCTAAAATCATTACCATAATGTCCGTACGTCCATTTTAAACATGTTGATTTTTTTTTACTTTTTTAACAACAAATTTTTATGTGATAAAATCATTCGATTTTGGTAAATTGATTCCTGGGACAACAAATTATAATGTAATTAGCGAAGCAACTCTATAATCAAGTCCTAAAAATGTAAGTATGTCTATAAACATAATCCTGTATATATAAAGCATTTTTTCAATAAATTTACTTACAACTTTGCTTCGACTCTTATACATTTATATTCTGATTATTCAGTTCTGACACTAAATAAGTTTTAATGTCCGTTTGTCCTACTATTTCAGTGCTTCGCTTTTATGGATGTTGTCATCCTTGTTAGGTAAAATTTTATCAGAGGAAAATTTTACTGACAGGACTCTAAGCTTCTCATTTAAAAAAAAATGTTAATTAGGCGGCTGGGGAATGGTAAATTATTTGCAGCTCATGCTTAAAAAGAAAATTGGACTTGTTGAATGCTAAGTTTCTGCTGGCTTTAAATGCTGACCTTCTTTAATTACTCGCGGCTGCAGTTGAATATTGCTGCTTACTTTACCCCTACCAGTGATGCATGTATATTATAATAGTTAATTAAGACATAATTCAAAGAAATAAGTCTAGTAGACTAGGATTTTAATTAAAACTTTATCATGAATATGATGATGTGTTGTTTTCAGACAGGAGTAATTACGATTTTAAGAAGCGAAGCTAAAACATCATGATAATATTTTTTTAATTATTGACAAATGATTGTCAATAAATCAATAAATATGACATTTTCTTAGGAAGGTACAGTCATTTCTGCTTACAATCACAATCGGGTAGAAAGAAGGATTGTAAATATAATCTTTTTAGTAGCAAAGCTACTCTATAATTCACTTTGTCCGTCAGTTCGTCCGTCCGTTCGTCAGTCCGTCCGTCCGTAACGCTATGGGGGAAATGGGATTTACTCAGCTCCTATAAAAGATAGAAAACATCAATGGCGGTCGGACGGCTTGTTAGCAGGCATTAGGCTATTTTTTTTATTTTCCACATTTTTCCTCATATCTTTGGTGTTTATGGTCTGATTTTCATAATTTTTTCAGTTAGAGATATCAAAATTAAATTTCCCGTCATTTGAAGAAATCAACATTGACGGTCAGACTGCCTTTTTGCAGGTTTTTGGCAATTTTTTTATATTTTTTAAATTTTCCCCCATATCTTTGGTGTTTTCAGTTAAAGATATCAAAATTTCTCGTCGTTTGAAGAAAACAACAATGACCGTCAGTCCCATCCACGAATTTTTGTGCTTCGCTACTTGTTGTCATCCTTGTTATTCTTTTGAAGAGAAGTTGCACTTGTATAATATATCAGGAATAAGGTAAGGCCAACAAGCGATATAAATATAAAATAATATTTGGGGGTCAGAATATAATATGGTTGTCAATTTAAGTGTTGTCCACCTATGACATCTTTGATCACGTATAGGTTTCGTGATTTGTTTCCTAGCTGATTGGATTCTACTCTTGAGGGAATATATCTGCTGGTCCTGTGATGGTTTTAAGCTATTTTCTTGGGAGGTGGGAAAAATATGAAGTAAGTAGAACATATTTTTAGTAAAGCCTAATTATTAAACAGAATTTTACTTAAATTTATTCATAAACAAAGTTTTTTAAAATGAATAAGAAAAAATTAGGTTTTTTTGGTTTGAATGTTACAAAATGAATAGTAATAATATACAAACTATTAAAAAATACATTACAATAAATTATGAGATAAAATGTGCATTGAATTTTAAATTTTTATAAAAAATATAGTGTATTTTTATAATAAATAATTACTTTTACAATAACATCTATCATGAAAAAATCCATAAAAAGCAAGGCAAAGAATTTAAAAATTCATTAATATGTCAAGTAACGTGTTTGTAATAGGAATATACACAAAATTTTCAGATATAATAAGTTACAGAGAAGATTTGCTTATACATTACGGTATAAGATGTAATTTTTTATACGATTATTTCTTTCCACAGAATTGCTGAAGGCCTGCAGGGGTACAACTCAGCATTGTTATGGTGTAAGTTGCTAAAATTAAACAAAGATGAAAACAAACAAAGTAGCATAGCTGGCTAATAAAAAATATTAAGATATCAGGGACAAACAAACAGATTAACAGACATTAAGAGTCATGGAGTGTTGATTTTCAGACATCTTTCTTGAGAAGCAGCCAAGAAATGCATATTACTCCCATGATACTCCCAACTCTTCTACTGTGATATAAAAAGGCGACGTCACAAAGTATGCTTAGAGTAGCTTAGCTTGCTTCTAGTAATAAACCAGGCGAAAGCACGTTTGTACTATGTACACTTTCCTTTTTCTAAAGCAAAGACGATATTTGGTGTAGCATTTGATTTACACACGAATATATTACATAAGTAAGATAGTTTAGTTATAATTAAATTCTTTAATTTAATTAAACTTTTGATCAATTAATTATAGATTTATTCCTAAAAAAGTATAGGAACATCATTAAATAGTAAGGAAGGAAAGGAGGGGTGAAAGTAGACCCTCAACTTTATATTTTAAAGGAAAACCTTTTTAGTGGGGTAATTTTTTCCAGGAGTGATTCTTCGTGGGGTAGTGAAGTTACCCTCCTCTTAAATAGCTATGAACAGGACATGTGAGAAGTTTCATTCTAAAGGAAAACCATATCGGTCAGAGAGATCCTTCGGTACACAAAGACAGACTGACGCACAGGCATTCATCTAAATAGACAGATTGACACACAGACAGACAGACACATGGAAAGACACACAAGCAAACAGACAAGCATATACAGACAGACACCCTGTTCCTTTTCTATAAGGATCACCTGTATAGCTTGTTGAAGTAGATGTAGACATAGAAGTGCTTGTAGACGTTGTTGTCATGTAGTAAAGAAAGAATCTAGAAAAAAAAACTTATAAATAAAAGAAATGAAAACGAAGTAGCGGTGTTCGTATTTTTACTGAAGCTTTTCTTATAATTCTAGCCCCTTCGGGGCAATTAATAATATTTACCTAACCTAATCTAAAATAACCTATCAAAAGCTACTGTGAAAATACGACGATACCCACTACTTCGTTTTCTTTCCAAATATTTTATCTAAGATAATTAAACAAGGATGAAAACAGTAGCCAAAAAGAAGATAAGAAAAAAAAGTAGAACATAAGACTAGAAGAATAATAGAAGCAGTCCGACTGCCATCAAGGTGTTACACTTAAATTTGCTCCATAATAATGGGAATGTTGACTTGAAAAAAAGAGGTCAAACTTTAATAAGACAAATTCGAGAAAAAATACATATATTCTTATAGTTCAAGTACCCTAAAGTGTAATAATATAGGTTATATGTTGCTAAGAAGAAAGGTTTACATATTAGTATCGTATAATTTAAGTAGACACCTAAAATTTTATGTTTTAAAAAATCAAACCTTGCTTTTCTGCTAGAGGATGAAGGACTGGTCTCTTCGTCCACACCTGATTGAAGTTCAGTTTTCTCACTAAAAGAAATATATTACAAGCATGGTTTTATACATAGCATATTACATAGCACCCGCGACAGTTGCTTAACGCATAGCACATCTGATGTGGTGATTTTTTCGAAACTCGGCTTAACACCACGTCATGACTAAAGACGTTAAAAATAGTTCCATCTGCTACCATCTTTCAGGTACGCGACATTAATAGTTAAAGTAGGGGGATTGACTTGGCTCAAAACAGGCGCAATAACCATGCACAGATCGTGTGGAAAGAGGTAAATATTGCATATTGCATCTTTCTTCACAGACAGCTTTCCGCATTTAGTAAAAGGAAGAATTTATTTTATGCTTTTTATTTTACTTCTCGTGGAAAGTTACTATAATACGAAACAATTCTTGATTTTAAAGTATGGCCCTTAACCGGTTCTAATCCAGCGGGTAATAATTAGGTTTGAAGCCAAGCTAGAAAAAAATACCTGTTTAGCCTGGAGATCTGAAGAGAGTTTTCATTCATTGAAAAGGGATCTTCAACTATCATTCTCTTCTTCTTTCTAGCACTGGGGCAGGTCGTGGTCGTAAGATCAAGATCATTTTGACTGAAATATAATTTAACATCAATCGATTTAAAGTAACTTGGATATTGCACTAGATTTTCCTTTTCTCTATAAAAATGTTAATTTCAGCTTACTAATTGAACAAAAACTGCTGTGCCGATTGGGTTCTACATTTCAGAAAATGGTTTTTATCAATTTATATCAAATCTTGGGATCGGTTTAGGCTTTTTTCTACCGTACCATGGATGTTACGATCGCAGTTGCTTGTCCATTTAAAAATCAGTCAATTGCCAAAAAAACATCATTGAGTTCAATTTAAAGGATTATTTTTTCGTCCACTGTAATGTGAAAGTTGATTTTTCCCACATGATATCATTTTAATAGAAAGGTTGCTCTTTAAAAGTTTGTGTCTGTCTGTTTATCTGTTTGTAATGTTAGGGGTGTCCAATTTTATATAGAATCCTTCAACATATAAACATTTATATAAAAAAGGGGGGGGGGAACAGGTACGACCTGTTATGACAAACAAAAAAGGGCTGTAAAAAGTATTTCTTGACTCTTAACAGCCTCGCGCCTTTTTTCCCTCTCTATTTTGTGTATCAATCGATTTAAAACTTTGCATGATGATTCCTATTGAGTTAGGTACGAGTTAGAAAGCAATGCATTTCTATAATCATTTCCAGAAAGTCCGTGCGTCCATTTTAAACATGTTAATTTTTTGACTTTTTTTAACATCAAATTTTTATGTGATAAAATTATCCAATTGGTCTGATTTTTGGAATTCTGATTCCTAGGTCAACAAAGTACATTGTTAAAATCGAATCATCTCTATAATCAAGTCCTAAAAATTTAAGTATGTCCTGAAACAATATCCTGTATTTAAGCCGTTTTTCATCAGATTTATTTACAATTTTGTTTCGTTCGACTTTTATACATTTATATTCAGTTCTGACGCTATACAAGTGTTAATGTTCGTTTGTCCTAACGCTTTAGAGCTTCGCTTTTATTGATGTTGCCATCCTTGATAACTTTAGTTTTGACCACAACACAAGCTATAACTGTTAGCATACTTACTAGAAACATCTTGTTTGAGTCTGAAGTATGGAGGTTGTTGTTGATACTGAAGTTGTTGTTATCGAATGAACCAGGAAAAATTTTGGCTTCCTATGAACAAGTGTTTCAAAAATTAGTTTTAGTCAATGAAGGGATTGAGAACATCTTTTACAAGTAAAATAACAGGATCGAATATAAAAAAAAAAAAAACGATAACAAGAATGCCACTATTTATAGTACAAAAGATCATCAAGGAATCTCAAGGGCCAAGACAATTGATAAGAACTAACAAAGTTAACCCTAGTGCAGATTAAAACTTTGGTTGAAAAGTTTGGACACTAAGAACCAACCAACCAACATTCAATAAAAATAGCTAAAGTTATTGAGCCAACGAATGAGGGGTGCTTCAATTTTTAATTCCGTCTATAAATGTATCAATCTGTACGGGTCAATCTTAATGTCTCAGTAACCGCTGGTTCGATGCGGGTTCCTTTTTTATGACATATGATACTTTAAAGTTTGCATATTATGAATTAATCTTAACCTTTTTTTTATGAAAGAATTATAATTATGAATGAATAATACCTCTCGCTGGAGACAGAGACAACCAATAAGGCTAAAAGCACAAGTGAAAGATTTCTCATTTTGTACCTATCTTAAATTAAAATAGGTAAATATTTCTAACTTTTTATTTGACTCTATAATCCTTGTATAAAAGTAACAGAATGTCTGCCTATCTGTGTGTGTTTAGCAAAGGATCTCGCTCACAGCTGAACCGATATGGTTCTCCTTTAGGGTCAGCCCTCTCATAAGTCTAATAGAAAAGCTTTATTTTAACTCAATACTTATATGTAAATGTAATCAATTAAACTATACGTCTTTAACAGACAAGCTAATTAAACAAATTGAAATAAAAAGAGAAATAAAATTAAGATTTTACTTTGTGCTTATAACCGTAGCAAAAGCGCGCCTTTTATTTGAAGAAATTTCATACATGTTTTTATATGGGCCTGAGAAAATTGTTAAATTATTTGAGGGATGTAGCAATAGGAGAAAATATAAATATGCAGTTTTTAGCCGTAGTATGATGTGATTTCTAATAAGGATGGTAAAACACCGAGCAATACTTATATGTAGATATCAGTCTACTTGAAATGATATCCAAAATTTACTCAATTTGTAAAAGTATATTATTTACTTGGCATGTCAGTCAGTATCTAAAATAGAAATAATATCTAGAGTAAAAGTTTAATTAACTCTTCTGTTTTTATAGGTAGACGGCAGAATTATTAATTTATAAAGTTATGTTAAGATTTTAATTACCACTGACCTTCTATTCTACAATTGGTTTTTCCACCTGTCTGTCTGGCTGTTAGGCTTATTTTTCTCCCTTAATCTGCTCTTTGATTTTACTATAGATTCTTTGCTACGGAGTCTCTGTTTTGTGAACTTTTGTCTGTATGTAATTTTTTTCTGTATTTGTTTCCTGTGTATTTTTATCGAGTCAATAACCTTGTAAATTGGCCATGATCCATTAACATTTTAAAATAGTAAGGCTCTTCGGAAAAACTGGTTTTAAACACTCCCCACATAATTGAAGCAAATGAGATATTGATGAATGTTTTCTGACAGGGGTAAATAGTAAGATATATAAGTTGGAAGGAATTTTAATGTTAGGGGGAGATTTGAAATCTGCATCAAATTTTAAGGATTTTTTATAAAAAAAATTTTTGTCTCTTTATCTAAAAGCGGGAATACAATTTAAGTTCATAATTTTTGACCAATAGGATAGATGTATTGAAAGCTACCTGAGCACTAATTGGTTGAATGATGTACGACACTCAAGCTTCTCCAATCAGAGCACATATAATTTTCAATCCACCAATCACAGATGTCAAAATTAAGTAACTTATATTGTATTACCGCTTTTAGATAAAGAATTATGCAAAAAAAGAATTTTATAAAAAATCCTTAAAATTTGGTGCAGATTTCAAATCTCCCTCTAATATTAAAAATCCTTCCAACTTATATATCTTAGTAAGTAGTTTAATTTAGACAATACTTATTATTCAATAAAAAACACATTGTATATTATTTTATAAATTGTTTTTCTTCGATGTTATCAATATATCAAGGTATAATATTGAAATTTGTGTGAATATTTAAATTACCACTGGGCAATTCAGCTATTGATGCTTTTCTGCTTATGGATGATGTCATTCTTATTATGGCAACTTTTGTTTCTGAGTATTTCCGGGCAGTAAAAAAAGAAAATATCATATTAGTAATTTTATTTAAAAATCAACAAATAACAATGAGCGATAACATTTTATTTGGCTGGTTTAGTTTATTATAAAAAAAATAAGGTAACAAAATCATAACAAGCAAATACGTTGATGGGAGATTCCATTATTTTGAAAATTATAATTACATTAAAACAACAAAACAAAAAAGACTAGTAACATTTCTTTTACCAAGATTTTAGTTGAACAAAATGGTAAAATCAGTTAATAATACACCGGGGTATGGTTTCAATGGCAGTGGTCCAATTCAAATTCGGTAACAGGTTTATTTTCTTCCACAGAAAGTGTTGACACCGGTTGGTGTACAGCTTAGTAAACTCACAGTGTAGGTTGCTGAAATGATATAGTTATTATTATAGTTGGTGTACAGCTTAGTAAACTCACAGTGTAGGTTACTGAAATTATATAGTTTTTTATTATAGTTGATGTACAGCTTAGTAAACTCATTGTGTAGGTTGCTAAAATTATATAATTATTATTATTATTGGTATTGTACAGCTTAGTAAACTCACAGTGTAGGTTACTGAAATTATATTATTAGTATTATAGTTAATGTACAGCTTAGTAAACTCACAGTGTAGGTTGCTGAAATTATATAATTATTATTATGGTTGGTGTACAGCTTAGTAAACTCACAGTGTAGGTTGCTAAAATTATATAATTATTATTATAGTTGGTGTACAGCTCAGTAAACTCACAGTGTAGGTTGCTGAAATTATATAAATATTATTTTGGTTGATATACAAATAAGTAAACTACAGTGTAGGTTGCTGAAATTATATAATCATTATTATGGTTGGTGTACAGCTTAGTAAACTCACAGTGTAGGTTGCTAAAATTATTTAATTATTATTATAGTTGATGTACAGCTTAGTAAACTCATAGTGTGGGTTGCCTTTCCCTAGTCCTATGTGCGTCCCTGTAAAAGAGAACCATGTCGATTAAGTGGTTAGCATGATCCTTTACAACAGACAAACTCTCACACAGAGGCAAACATCCTGTTACTTTTTTATAAGTATTACCTGTGTAGCTGAATGAAGTTGATGTTGATGTAGAAGTACTGGTGGAGGTTGTGGTCAGGTAGTACAGGAAGAACCTGGCCTTCCTGTTGGAACCGGCGGACCTGGCATCCATAGCAGAATCAAGATCTTGGTATGAGGCAAGGTCGGAGTTCCTAATAAGAAAGTTTAATTGTTAGCCTTTATCAGCAAATAGTCTTGCACATCAGAGGGAGAGAAGGAATGGGCTGTTTAATACACTATTCCGCAAAGTGTTGTATAATTTTTTCCTATTCGTTGGTCGATTGATTAAGTTGATGTCCAAACGTTTCAACCACTAATTGTAATCTAAACAAGGGAAAATTTTGAGTATAATGATTGGAGATGTACATCAATTTTTCGGCCATTGTCTTATCCCTGCTAGCACATAATATATCTATAATACAAAGTAGAATGATGTCTGTCCGTCCGTCTGTCTGTCCGTCCCTTAAGATCTCGGTAACCACTGAACCGATCGGATTCTACTCTTCAG
>LS052029.1:0-21409 GCA_900241095.1 Acartia tonsa | reverse complement strand
TTGATTATTGATATATGAAGTATTGCTACTCTATAACTAACTATTTACCGTCTGTTTTCCGTGGTATAAATACTACAAAAGTGGCGCAGTGCTTAGGTGCGGAGGGTTATAGTTCTTACTAAAAGTTTAAATATAAATATTGGTTGTCATAACTAATATAAAAATATTAAACTAATCTGAAATATAACACTTCCACCTCGTGTAAAAAACATACGCTCTAAAGACTCTTTTCTAGTTTCTCATGTGAACATACAAGGTCATTATTGTGTCTACATTTCTTTCAATTGTTGATAACATTTTTCATTAAATTTTCATCTTAAATTTGTCAAGAATAATCTTAACCATGGCATCCACTCTCGAAGAGGAAGCCTTAACTAGAAGCATTGAACAAATAAAAGATGAAAATATTAGAAATGTAATAATACGTCTTACTAATTTGTCAAATCAATTATCTAGGGCTGTAGCAAATGTTCAAATTCAACAAACCTCAACAAGTGAAAAGGTTGAAACAAAGGTTAATTCACTCAATGAAAAATTGGACACGAGTAAGCAAACCTTAACTGACAAAATTTCATCCCTAAAAACGGAAACTGCTACCATAAATCAAAAAATAAAAGATCTGCCTGCTGGGGGTGATATTTCTAGTTTATTAGACCTCAAGGAAAGGGATGATCTAACCTTAGTAAGGCTTGCAATTGAACAAGGTGTTGGTAGAGATGATACATTAGATTGTACATATAGGGAATGGGTACCCAAAACATCAATTGAATTCACAGAAATGCCAAAAGCTAAGGCCCCTGAAGAAATGCAAAATTCTATCTTTTCTTTCAATGGGCCTAAGGGTAACAAAAACTTTGTCAACGCAAGGGAAAATCACTTCTCTGATTTTGAAATAAATCTGCTTACTAACCTATTCCCTATCCCTGATAGAACAGCTACACTTAAAGATATGCAAGATAAAGATGCCTCATCATTCACATACAAAGTGATATGTGATTATCGCTATAAATGGGATGATTCTTTTTGTAGACTTGCACCAAATTGGAACAAAGAGACTACAGATATAGAGGATTTTTTTGCTCAATTCTGGGCCGTAGCTAGCTCTTATAAAATTGACTCTCCCTCGCTTTTCAAGCTAAAGTTCTATGAAAAAGTTGCAGAAGCTTATCCTAATGCTATGGGATTCGAACTTCGCCCCGAACACCCCGAACTTGCGGAAATGTCCCCGCTCAAATACTATCTAAAATTGCGCAGAAAATTCTCTCCATTTGTTAGTGCAGAAACAGCTTCACATTGTTTCTACAATATGAAACAAGCATCTACGCAGCTCCTTGACGATTTTTTTTACAAAAAACTAAAGGCGTTTAAAAATATGCAACCTAGTAAGCAAATTTTGGGTACGGCTTGGAGACAATTTTATTATAATGTGTGTAAAACGCTAAAAAATGAAAAATTGGGGGAATATATGTTAGATTATGTTGAAACCATGAATAATCTTCAAAATACTGACCAATTCTTAGTTCAACTATCTAAGAGGGGGAATCATTACGTCACTTGGGGTAAGATGGAAGGGTTAAAAGGGGAAGAAGTCAAATCATGTTTAACTATAGCAACCCAAAAACTATATTTTGAAACAATTGACAGCAGCAATTCTACAATTGCCCCTACCCAGCTTCAAATCAATGAAATTCACCCTAAAAAGTCGGATGTAATGGATGTAATAACAATGGATAATACATTGTCTGAGTTAGATACCATTCCTCAATTTCAAAATGAGGAAGGTTTAGACGAATCTACTATTATGGATATAATAGGTGCGTTAAATTTTAAATCAAAAGCTATGATTTGTTGGTATTGCAATAAGGCAAATCATACTGTTGTCAAATGCTTGTCAAAGAAAAAAGGTAACCCGCCAGATCCTAATTCTAAAATTGGACTGACAAAAGCAAAAATGTTTATGGGGCAACCTAAAAATACTTTTAGGCCCCCTAACACGACAGACAGACAAGTAAATCAGCTCTCCAGCCAAGAAACCATACAAGACAAGACAGACAGACAAATTGCAATGTTAATGGACAATGCTGAAAAACAAATGAAACATAATCTAGACAGCGTTCCATATTTCTAATCAATGGGTTAAAATAGATAAAAAGCCTATTATTAATTGTACTTTTAATTGAGACATAATAATTGATATTTTCATAAATATGTTATATTTGTATTTTAAAATTCTATGTGAATAAAAGTATAAATAATAACCTTGTTTCTGTTTTTTTGTGTTTAACATATAAACAAATAACATATTAATATAAACAATAACAACATAACTAATGTCTATCTCAAATCATATGATTGGAAAATTATAATCAAAAAAGTACATAAATGTTATGAAAAATCTACATATGATAAGGGGGAATTTAACCCCCTCAAACACCCCCTTTCCCCCCTTTTTCAGCCACTCATATACAAACAAAAATTTATATGATATTGATTTCAAATAATGGGGGGGACAATAAATTTTATAAAAAAGAGAAAGAGAGATAAAAAATTTGTTGATAAGAATATAAAAAAACTTGCCTTACTACTTTAAATTTAAATCAGTCCTCAGTTTCCATTCAACAAAAGCACATTTAAATAAAAAATTGAAATTTAAAAAAGTTATAAGCTCAATGTTGAGTTAGTGACTTAATTTCAAAATAAACTGTTAGTTAATAAAACAAACAGACATAAATATAAGTGAATCGTTTACTTCAAGGTAATTTTACTTTACTTTTATTTTTTTTTCATCTGCTTACCAGTAATTTTATCATCTGATATATTTATTTCTCTCTTTATACCAATTAATTAATAAATATGGTAATCAGAATGTAAATATATATATATATATAGGTATACCAATTTATCTTACATGGTAGTTACTCAGTACGGCTTTCGATATGTCAAGATTCTATTCAATGATCTATAAATTAATTTAGTAAATTAGTCTTTATTGTTATTAATATATGATTGTAATAAACTAAATTAATAAGATAAAATTCAACCTTTCTATGCTACAATGTTAAAAATAGTTCATCTATTAAAAAGATTTCTATATGACATGTACAAAAAAAGAAAAACTGAATAAAATAATCTATCAATAAAGCATACCAGTAATAGATATTCCTATAAAATTTTCTTTTTTTTCCTACAATATTAAAGGATAATTGAAAATATGAGAGGGGGGGGAATATAAAGAATATATATAACTATGGTTAATTAACCATTGATAGGTTATAAATATTTTTCAATATGGCCATCTTAGCAGAAGTACAATTATCTCATCCCCTGTCAAAGTTTAAGCACAAAGTCACCTCACTTATAGATACGGGTAATAATTTCTACAATTTAATTTCTCCAGACATATTAAATAAACATGATATATCCTATTTACCTGTCAATAAAATAGCCTACAGCATAGATTTAAGTACTGTTAAAATCATAGGGCAAGTAGAATTAGAGTTTAATTTTAACCAATCCACCAAAACTTTTAAAGAATTATTTTATATACCCGAGCATATGTCTGATGTTATCAATTTAGGAGCTAAATTTCTTAAAGAGAATAAAATAAATATTCTGTTAGACAAAAATGTTATCCAAATTGAAAATCATACTATCCCTTTATATAACAATGAATTGGTAGACAAAAAAGACCTTAATTCGCTATGTATCTCCAAAATTGAAACTGCAGAAATCCCTTCAAATGATTTACCAGGGTTAAAATACAACTCCAACAAATTTTCTAAATATCTAGAAGGGACAAAAGTGAATTTATGTTTAAATGAAGATTTATCAATATATCCAGGGACAAGGGTGATAAAAGTGCGAGTACCTAAATATTGTAACCTACAAAATAAAGAATTATATATCTCCCCATTAGATTCTAAACGTACATCCCGACAGGGATTCATGCTAATTGAAGGTGCCTATCAAATGTCATCAAACAATTATTGTCTAGTAAACTGTGTCAATTTATCTGAAAATAAATTATTTATTAAGGCTAATACAATCATTGGAAAGGCCCAACCTTTGTCCAATGACGTCATAGATAATACAATTAGTCAATTAGATATTGCTTCATTAGACAAGGACACTTTATTGCAAAGAAGCGAGTTTATTTCTGAAGCTCTTAAACTAGACTCTAATCCTCTGTTTAAAGAAAATGATGAACTACGCCTTCAAATATTAACACTATGTTTAAAATATTATCATGTATTTTCCGAAAATGACAATGATGTCGGAAATACTGACTTACTACAGTTCAACATTAAGCTAAAAGAAGGGGCAGAACCTAAAAGGGGGAGGGTTATCCAACTTAATCCCGAATACAGAGCTAGACTAAAAGAACAATTAGATAAATGGTTAGATTCAAACATCATTAGGGAAGATTTTAGTCCCTGGGCTTCGCCCATTTTCCCAGTTAAGAAAAAACCAATTACACCTGGGGGGGAAGCTAAACTTAGGTTTGTAGTGGACTACCGCCATTTAAATAATTGTTCTGAAAAGCTAGCTTGGCCCCTGCCCCTAATAAGTGAAAATATTCAGCGGTTAGGTACAGGAAATGTCTTTAGTACATTGGATCTAACCGCTGCTTATCATGCTGTTAAGATAGATAAGGAATCCCAACCCTACACTGCCTTCATTGCAGACAACCGGCAATTCGTGTTTGAGAGGCTGCCTTTTGGCCTCTCAAACGCACCTGCCTATTTTTGTAGACTTATGTCCAAAGTCTTATCATTGCTCCCAAATATGTATATCTATTTAATTGCTTACTTAGACGACTTAATAATTTACTCTGAAAACACTAAAGACCATTGTTTACATTTAGAAAATACTTTCTTGGTTCTACAAATGGCAGGTCTAAAAATAAATCTAAATAAGTGTCAACTATTCTCTGATAAATGTAAATATTTGGGGCACATAATTTCAAGGGATGGGATAGAAGTAGACACAGAATATTTAGATCGCATACAACATTGGTCTAGGCCTGTTAGTGGGAAGGATATGCAGAGGTTTTTAGGGTTCTGCAATTATTACCGCGACTATTTTCCCAATTACTCTAAAATAAGTTACCCCTTAGATGACCATCGCAGGGATGAAACAATAAATTGGACCCCTGAATTAATAAAAACCTGGGAAAATTTTAAAACTATGTTTACTCAAGCCATTCAAAAAGGATATCCAAATTGGGATTCAAAAGAATTATTCATATTCGATATTGATTACTCATCTAATTACTTTGGAGGAATAATTTGTCAAAAGCAAAATGACCAAGAAAAAATAATAGGAATTTGTACAAAAAAATGTAATTCCACTGAACAAAAATATGCATCATATAAAGGAGAAATGGCCTGTCTTATATATGTGATTAAAACATTTCTACATTTTGCTAGATACAGAGAATTTTTAGTTAGGACAGATTCTTCCTCTTTAGTAAATTATAGGTCATGGACTAAAAATTCTATAAATGGGGTATCCTATAGATGGGTGGTTTTCTTGCAAAGTTTTAATTTTAAAATCATTCATAGAAAGGGAAAGGAACATGTTAATGTTGACTCTTTAAGTAGGGCAAAATTTGATTGCGTACAACATTCTAAATCCGAATGTTTATTATGTATAGACAACAACACATTAGATCCATACACTGATAATTGCAAATTTGAAGATCAAATTTTCGCTATAAATGATTATGAAATAGCCTCAAATCTTAATTCATGGTTAATTGAAATTCAAAAAGATAAAATCACATCCCAAATTCGGGATTGGATTGTACAAAATCATGTCCTAACTAAAAACGAAAAAGCAGAGTTAGGGGGGCGTTTAAAATACTTATCCCAGTTTTTGGATCATGTCCATTTGGTCAAAGGAATATTATTATTTCGTCAACCTAAACACATTGATAGACCAATAGTCCCATTAGGGCTATATAATAGCATTTTCGATTTAGCACATTCAGCGCCAGGGATGGGACACCGTGGAATAAATGAAACAATTGCCAAAATCAACGCAAAATATTTCATGCCAGGGTTACAAAAATTTGTAGAAGCACGCATACACAATTGTATAATTTGCTTAAAAAAGGTGGGACATAGCCCTAAACATAAACACCCCTTAGAATACAGTGCGAGTGCTACTAGGGTCTTTGAATATGTGTCTATTGATTTAATAGGACCACTTACCCAGTCAACATATAAAGGACAAACAGTCAAATACATCTTCATGTTAATTTGTCTATATTCTCGTTTTGTTTTTTCGTATCCCATACCTGATGCAACCACAGAATCTACAATTGATGTAATATGTAATGAATTCTTTACGACATATGGCTTATTTAGAAAAGTTAGGAGTGACAGGGGGTCTAACTTCACATCAAAAATCTTCCAGGGAGTAATGGATAAATTGGGAATTAAAGCAGTAGTCACCCCCGCACGTAACCCCCAAAGCAACCCCATTGAGAGGCAAAATCAAAGTATTTATAGTGCACTAAGAAGTAATACTGATTACTTAGACAAGGATTGGCCTCAAAAATTAGCAACAGCTACGCTAATTATCAATTGTAGTAAAAGCAGACGCACAGGTTATACACCATACTTTATTGTTTATGGTCGAGAGCCTATCCTCCCCATAGATATATTTGCCCCAATAACCAAAACTACAGAAGAAATTGATTGTTATTCTTATATAAAATTTGTGCAAAACATTGAGAGTGTTATAAGACATATTACCTCAAAAAAGCAAATTTATATTGAATTTGAAAACAAGAGTCGAAAAGATAAAGAAGAGCTGTATCCCAATGACGTGGTATTTGCTTTTTTTAATATTGTCAGGGTGGGATTATCAAAAAAACTACAAAGTTTTTATTGTGGACCTTTTTTAGTAATAAAAAAATTTTCCAAAATCTTATTTGAAATTGCCCCAGTACATAATTGTCCTGTCAAAAAAAATCAAATCATAAGTAGAGAAAAGTTGAGAAAAATTTCATCAACTGCTATGGTTTTTGAGGACAAAATCTCTTTTGAAGTATATCCTTTATCAGGAATTGTACCGACCGAGGATATAACATTGGAAATATCAAATAAACAAATGGATATAGATAATGCCTATAATGATAAATCTTTTAATTCCGGAGAATTTTCATATTTAGATTATAACAACGATTCCTCCATCCCTGAAACTACTATATCAGGGTTGCCAGAGGACGATAACGAAAATATAACAACTACTACAAGTAGCCAAAACCCAACCCCCGCACAATATCAAATTCAGTCAGGGGGGGAAGATTTAGAGGAAGGGGATATTTGGTATGATATCGAGGACAAAGATATGGAATCTAAAGAACCTCAATTGTCGGAATTTGATTCTAGTATCCAAACTAATAAAAATGTAAGTATAAATGATAACCCTATTCCATCCGAACAATCATTTATGCCCATGAGGCCTAAACAGTCGTCACCTAAACAAGTTATTAAGGTACAAGAAAGACAAACCTTACCTGAGTATATGTATGATAGAGTTATGAGAACTAGATCTAGAACCAAAGTACAACCATATCCCCAATTATCACTAGGCCCCAAGAAAAATACCCCTAGAAAAGGGCCTAAAGAATAGAATCTTGAAAAATATACATACAAGCATACACACATATATATATATATATAAACTAAGAAATTAACATGTACGTTCAGTTAATATAGTAATATAAAATATTTATATGTAATTAATGTATAATTAAATATTAAAATTAACTTAATAATGATTCTGTCTTTTGTTTTAGTTAAAGAAGCACTCAGACCTAAGCAGGCTAATAAACCTAAACATGAAAGGTAAAAATATTTGGTATTTATTAGTCTTTATACTAATTCAAGGGAAAAGCTGTAAATCACAAGTCTTGTTAGATGTAAATAGTTGTGAGCTTAACAAAACCTCCCTATCAGCAAATGAATGTGCGCAATACACTGAGAGTACATACAAGGGCTTAAAAAATTTCCACCTAATTTTAAAAAGTCCAAAAAGGAATCTCCCCGCAGTTTTGTGTGAAATAATAGAGTCCAGTCACTCTTACTATTGCGGCACATTCTCGCATTTACATTTAACCTCACCAGCAAAAATTAATACTAGGCAATTAATGAGCAGGGAGGATTGTACTCGGGCGTTTCACACTAGAGTTTTAACTTACAGAGGAAGTAGTATTCGCCTAGCCAAACAAGGACCTACCATCAAACACTTTATATTGAATGGAAGTCTTGTCATATATGATACGTTAGAAGGACTAAACCCAGGGTGTCAGGGGGAAGGCATATATGTAGGTAATAGGCTAGTGCCTAATTCTTTTGTAGACTTACAAGTCTCCATAAACATAAGGCCAATTACACTTTTTCAAAGTCCTGACGGTTGTTATTTCAAGATGGACAAAATAAAAAATAAATGCTCTGGAAAATTAACAGATATTTTACAGTCTCGTATTATCCTACTTGATAGATCAAATAGCGTTTATCATCCTTTTGAACTAAATAAATATGAAGCACCATATCGGACAATTTCATTAATGAGTGCTAACCTTACAGAAACCAGGGTTAAAGGGACATACAATGAAATAACCCGTCAATTCTTATCTAATGATAAAACCTTCCTATCCCTAGAATTATTAGACGTACACCCATTTGAAAAAGGTTTGATTCCCCCATTTCGTTTCCTCACTCATGTATACTTCACCACCAACATTGATAATTTGATTGTTTACCTAACAGATTATAAACGCCCCTTTTTCCCAAAAGTTCATGAACAAGAACAAATCACTTCCGTAGAAGAAGCCTATATGCTAGCTCACACAGCTATTAATCCCGCAATGCAAGACTGTAAAGGTTTCAAGCCAGAGAATCAACCTCACAAACACACTACTTTGATTAGGCAGCTAGGTGAGGCCAGTCTAATCAAATACTGTGTAAAAAAGGTTATTCCAGTAAGTTTGGGATTAATGTATCCTTGTTTCAATAACCACCTCACAGTCAAAATAAATAGTACATATTTTGGCATCACACCCTTTTCTAGAAATATTATTCCAATCCAAGGTTTAATCCCTGTCAATTGTTCCTTACATCCCACCTTTTTAAATATAAAAGGAAATCAATTTCTAACCAATAGAGGGTATGGAATGGAGGTAATTAAAATTGATTTACAAAAAGAGATACACACGCCCCAAGCTTTATACAACAATACCCCTTTAACTATACAATTCGGCGTTGATGTTGAAACTAGTATGGAGGGAAACTACTTAGAAAGTCTAGCGAATGACGGACATTTGTATAAGACACGGGTTGAAACCGCTCAATTTAAGAAATTGTACAACAATGTTTCTACTTGGGTATCCATACAATGGAAAAAACTTACTAATTACATTTTTGGATTAATGGTTATAGGAATTATTATCATAATTGTCATACTTTTCATCTATTGTATAGGATGTGTAAAAATCTGTCCAAAATTTCCTACAAAACAATTAAATGAGCATATAGAATTGAAAAATCTAAAAGCGTCAAACGATAATATAATGCAGGAAATACAAAGTCAAAATGCTAACAGGGTAATAAGAGATGTAAATTCTATAGAAATCGAAAGTGATGACCAAAGTGATATTCTACGCGGGGGGAAACCCCTTGTTCTACGCGGGGGGGAAATCCTTAGTAGATTTAATTGGGCGCTCACATGTTGCGGTAATGAAAGGGAAAATAGCGGCATAATAGCAAATGACGTTGAAAGTGGATCAATCAACAGTGCAATCGGCACTCTACGCAGCGAGACGCAACAGGGACAAGGGGGTGTAATAGCAAGTCTTAGCGAAAATGGGGACACAACTCACTCTCTCCCCAGTGTTTACCCAAATGAGGCACTAAGGATTGCTCGCGCAATACTCTCAGCACCCCCCCCTCAACTTGAACCCATTTAATTCTTCAAAAGCCAAGGGGAAGTATACTATTAGAAGGTAAAAGGGGAAAGTTCATAGAAAAAAATGCGTCACTAATCACTTTCAAGAGCCTAGATCAAGGAAAATAAAGGGGGGGGGATATGCGTATCGAACTTGAACTTGAAATTAAAATTAAGGTCGCAACCCCTTCCCCCATCCTTTTAATCATGTATTCACATGTATACTAATGTAAATACACATAAAATGAGCTACAATTAAATCTATAAAGATATATACATATATAACTATATCTAAGATGTCCATAAATCTATAAAGACATATACATATATAAATATATCTAAGATATCCATAAATCTATAAAGATATATACATATATAAATATATCTAATTATTAATACAATGTCCGTAAATCTATAAAGATATACACATATATAAATATATCTAAGATGTCCATAAATCTATAAAGACATATACATATATAAATGTATCTGATTATTAATAAGATGTCCGTAAACCTATAAAAAGATGTATACATATATAAATATATCTAATTAGTAATAAGATGTCCGTAAATCTGTAAAGATATATACATATATAAATATATCTAGTAAGAGAATATGTATAAAATATTACTAAAACAAACATCAAGTTTTAAGTAAAGAAATTTTAGCATATTATTATTATTATTATTTCAGGTCGAGCCAACATTAGCAAGGGCAAGCGGATCTCAACAAGAAAACCCTACGGGACTCCAAAAGACCATCCTAGCCAACGGGAGGTCCAAACCCGAGCATCCTACCTCCCTACTAGGAGACCCTACCAACAACCAAATTACCAAACGCAATTTTATGAAATTAATCCAGACGCAGCTGGGCCCTCACACCATACAAGCAACCTCCCAAGACCACCAGTCAGACTCATCCACAACGCTAAATACGCCCTATCCAAGATTTTAACCTACAACCGCAGCGCGCAACCAAATCAAAGTCTAAAATCTAAGCAATTTGCTCAAGTCCTTAGAGAGACGTTAATAGAAATAGAAAGTAAAAACACAGAACCAATACCAACAGCTGCCCTCCACCAGATCCCTGGACCCTCTGATAATCAAGCAACCACACCTTCCCTGAAAGATGTTACTGAACAAGACACAGAAGTTGAATACGTTGGGAGCTCTACAAACGAAATGCGGCATATAAAAAACGAAATAAAAGCAATAAAAAAATTCAACGAAAACGCTGATAAACACTTTCACAAGTTAGGTAACACTGTTTCAAGTTTAAAGTATGTCATAGATTCTTTGACAAGCAAACAACACACAGCACAAGAAACATTTCAGCGTATCTTATCTGAACAAAATGACGCCATTCAACTTCTTACCAAGAACGAAGAAACCCATTGTCGTTTCATTAATGACAAGCTGACCGAGTCCTTAGAAACAGGGATGAATTTCAATAAACAAATATTAGATCTGTTATCTAAAATAAATCCTAACCCAATAATTAACCTTGTCCATGAACCTGCCCCAGAGGAACCTATTGATGATCATCTCCTAGACGAACCTGAGATCAACCTGTTTCCAGAACCAGTTGCACCTATAGACCATCACCCAGAGGAACCTCCAGCTAATGTACTGGAACTTCCATACCAAGAGGAGCATGAAGTAGACTATGAACCAGAAGAGGGCGCACCCCTGCTACTCCACGTGGACCAATCGGAACGAGATCTAGTGGATGACCTACTAACCGACTCTGACAGCGATTTAGAGTTCATCGATGGTCCTCAGAACTAATATAACTTTTCTTTTGTTTTAGTTGTTCGTTTTAGTAATATATTATGTACTCTGTTGTTAATAAAATAATGTTCTAATTAACTTATGTAACTTGTCATAATTATACAATCATTCTAATCCACATTGGGTCAAACAGGGGGAAAAATGTCGTAATGACAGAATTGTAGAGTTGACTCCATGTGTATTATAATGATCTTTGATTTATATACATATATACAAAGCTATGATAAATAAAATAAGCAAGAAGTTTGAATAAAGAAGATCAAGCTTCAGTTGCGTTTTGCAAGTCTTAGATAGTGAAAACTATAAGACTTACTAGCCAGGTTGTCACCAAGAGTGGGGCCTGGACATTATAACGAGCTCCGAGTTGAAGCTCGTTATATATCTATTTATTGATCATAGCTTTACCCAGTTATTAACTATCTTAATATACCTAACCTAATCTGATTTAAACATAGATATAATTGGAATACAGTAAGTGAATATTCAAAGTGTTGATTATTGATATATGAAGTATTGCTACTCTATAACTAACTATTTACCGTCTGTTTTCCGTGGTATAAATACCACAAAAAGATATTAGGTATGTATAATGATGAAAATCTTTGCCTTCAAAAAGGGGGAGTTGAAAGAAAAAACTCAAGACGCTAATTTTAAACTACCAATTAAGAATCCGAATCCGCTATTAAAAACGGATTTCGGATTTGGATTCCAAAATTGGCCAAAAATTGGGCGGATTCCGGATTCGGATTGACAACCCTAATCCTGACATTGATTTTCTTGCTGTGATTATAAAATTGTTTAGGGTGGTGTTTTGGACGAAGTGACAATAGCAACAGTTCTGAAAGATGTACTTCGAGGTTTGGACTATCTTCATAACAATGGCCATATTCATCGTGATATCAAGGTATTTTCATAATAATCATTGTTATCATAAAAAAAGATAGGTATATTGAACAGGTATCAGTTAATGCCATAAAACTTGCTTAACGTTGATTGTTTTTTTTTTCAATGAAGCTCTGTATGTATGTTTTATGGGTTTTTTTTTTTGAGGGACACAAGTAACTAAACTGAATTAATATAGTTGATTTAATTGTACCTACTTTGTTTATTTTTTTAATTGCCTCTTTTGATAAATAAATTTTTGTTATTAAACAATGAGTTAATACCTATACAAAACATCTTTAAATATGAAATTCAGTATACTCCAATCTATAGTATTCTATTATAGGCCGGTAATATTTTGCTTGGATCAGATGGACAAATTCAGATAGCTGACTTTGGTGTGTCTGCCTGGCTGGCAGCTGGGGGAGATTTATCCAGGCATACATTACTATACATAAAAGGTTCTAGAAGCTAGGGAGTTTAGCAGGGTTTTAAGTAGCGAAACTACTCTATAATTACAAATGTCCGTCCGTCTGTCCGTAATTAATGAATTGAGGGAAACGTGATTTTCTCAGCTCCTATAAAAGGTAGACAGCTAAAATTTTTAGTGAAGATTCCTATAACATATGCTCATCTAAACTATAAATTGTTTTGTACATCTGTCTGTTAATTGAGGTGCTTGATCGATTCCTATATTTTTACGTTTTTCCTTTTCAAGACAGACAACTGAAATTTTTGGGGATTAAATAAATTCATATTCGACATATTTTCACTAATTTTCATTAAAATTTGTATATAAATTGGGGTGCTAGATCGATTCCTAGATTTATGAGTTTTCATGATTTCTGCGAATCTTATTCATGATAGACGGCTGAAATTTTCAGGGATTGACTAAGTTTAATTGAAATATTCCTATTGCTTGAGGTGCTAGATCGATTCCTTGTTTTTCAAGTTTTTGTGATTTTCTTGACTCCTGTTTAAGATAAACGGCTGAAATTTTTAGGAATTAATAAAGTCAATATTCTATATATATGACATACTCTATAGATCATTTTTTTTCCAGATGTCGTTTAATAATTTTTGAGATTCGCTACTTATGGATGTTGTCATCCTTGTTTTAAATCAAACACCAGATCCAACCCGCAAAAAAACGGGTTTTATAGGTTTAAACCGTTTATTTTGTAGGTTAAAAAGAAATGTTAAATAAAAGGCTTTAAAATAAACTAAATTATAATTAAAACTGATTGTTTTATGCGTGTGACCCCCAAAGAAATATTTTTTTGTAGAAAAAAACTAACATTTTTGTTGTTATAATAAAAATGAGAAGAAAGTATGTATTCAACTAAATGTAAGGAATATTTTAGGAATCCATTTTCATTTAGGTACTAAATTTATTACCTGTTAACTTAATATATAATAAAATCCACTAGGTTTTTATAACTACCCATAACACACATAAAACCTGGGTTGGGTTTTAGGATAGTGGGGGTGGTTTTACCGATCGCTTACAGTTCCTGAGAGAGGTTACCAATCCACAGCATCAAATATATACGATAATTTAAATTTCCATTATGCCCTACTGTTGTTCCATGCATTAGAATGTAATAAAGTATGACACCTGCCATGATTCAGTTAAGAATAGTTCTTTTTTAACATGATGTTGAATTATGCCAATGATATCAAAGCCTAGAGCTTATGTTCAAAAAATCTTAACACAACATTATGGATCTTATCCCTGTACGTACATGAAAACACATTGTTATATTCAACATCAATAAAAAGAAATGAAAGATAATTGACCATTGATCCATAGTTCTGTATGTGTGCAGGGCCAAATCAAGACACACTTTTGTGGGCACTCCCTGTTGGATGGCTCCTGAAGTTATGGAACAGGTTTGTTTTCCTTCCTGAATTACTGATCAATACCGTGTAAGATTAAAAACTGCTATTTTTAATCTTGACGCCTTCAGCGTCCTTACTCCAATATCATATATGTTTAGTATTCTGTGCCTCGATCCTTGGGTGTGTGTGAAAAAATACCCCTTCCCCCACCATACTGTTGTATTTGTACTCTCACTAAACCTTAGATACTTGGGATGAGTTACTTTAAATGCTTTTCTTTTTTTAGGTTACTGGTTATGATTACAAGGCTGATATTTGGTCCTTTGGCATTACTGCTATTGAGCTAGCTACTGGCACTGCTCCATATCATAAGTTTCCTCCAATGAAGGTATAGCTTTATAAAAATTCTAAATTCTTAAAATGATACTAAAAATATCGTCAACGGAATAAATGGTTTAACAAGAATTTGGTAATTTAAAGATACATGAGTATTTTGAAGAATTTAAGACCAAAAAGATTATTTCTTTAACCTGTTCTCCTTAGTTTCCATTATCTGTAACAAACTATCTCGCTAACCGCTGAATCGATATGGTTCTCTTTTGCAATCTAGCTTCTCATAGGTCCTGGTAAGTTTATAAAACTTACTAATAATTTTGTAGGAGGATAACATTACCCTCTCAAGAGAAATTGCTACTAGAAAATTAATACCAAGAAGTATTTCAACAGTCTTTACAGAACGCGACTGCATGACTTACTGAGATTTCCTTCGTACAGGGGTGCCGATAATTTTCCTTTATAAAACAACAATTGAATGTGGGGGTCAATTTCCCTCTCCGCTTTTCAAGGGCCCCTAGAGTATAGTTTAAAGAGTGGAGAGTATTTTGTAGTATTACGGATACATTTTAAAGACTCCTGACTTCCCTCCTAAATCTTCTGCTTCTAAACTAAAAATTTAACCAGGTGTTGATGCTGACCCTTCAAAATGAGCCACCAAGTTTAGATTCTGGAGCAGAAGATAAGGAACAATACAAAGCTTATGGTAAGACAAGTTTTCTTTACCTATCTGGCTTACATTCATTGTCAGTCGCTGAATTGGTATAGCCACATAATGCAGGGAGTTAGGGAGGGGACAATGGGCAATTAATTCAATTTAAGAGTTTTTGCTGAAAAGCAATGAAAACCAGAATTATCAAGAAAATTTGAACAAAATTAGTTCTAAGAAAAAAATTATTTACTTAAAATTAAATTACCAATACATGACAATGTAGTAAAACTTTTGTAATTAATCACTAGAAAAATCTTGTTTAGAACTTCGTCAACCCTTCTAATATATTTTAAACTGCTACCTAAATTCAAGGGGTTTTTAGATTGTTTAATACATAAATATCACAGTAGAGTTTCTATACATGAAATGAAATTTTCTTGGGGAAAAATATATGTTAAAACCAGCCATCAATAACAAATTTTTCTGTCTGTTCAAAATTAACTCAACTAGTTAGCGGGGCATTGATGCGCTAGTACCCAAAGTCAGTCAGAACCTGCTGAATTCGTGCACATTCCCTTTAAGCCAGTACCCAAAGTCTGAGACTCTTAAAAACTGAATATTCGATCCATTGTCCCCTCCCTTACTCCCTGCATATAATGCCATAACAGAAATTCGTTGTACATTAGAACATTGCCGACAGACTAACGGAACAAGGAAATCAATCAATGCTCATTTTTATTGGTATTGGGAATATTCACAATAATAAAAAATCTGCCTTTTATCTTGAATAGCAGTTGAGAAAATCACCCAAAACGTAGATGACAGACTGACGGAAATTTCGAATTCATGAGTTCCTTCTCTAATAAAAATATATTGTGTTCTTGTTAATATTATTTTAATTTTTCTCATTGTTTCCTAGGTCGAAGCTTCCGCAAGATGATAAGTGAATGTCTGCAGAAAGAGCCTTCAAAACGGCCCACGGCCGCCGAGCTGCTGAAGCATCAATTTTTCAAGAACAAGGCAAAGGACAGGAAATATTTACAACAGGTAAACAAACTTAGAGTAGGGTTCCTAAAAATATTTTATGTAGAATACAATAAATGAAGGTTATAATACACTAGTATACCTAATCGAAAAATCAACTTTCACCTTCAATGTTATTGTTCAGGATACCTTTTTTGCGCTTATTTTTTAAGTTTTGATGAATACTGATCTGATCTGATATTTGTAGATGTTGGTGACTGGTGCTCCTACAATTGAGCCTAAAGTGACCAAGAGGGGAAATAGAAAACCTGGTACATCTGGTAGGCTTCACAAGTAAGTGCATTGTTGTCATTAAAACAAAGATTTTGTTAGATTTAGGGCAAAAAAAGTATATTAAGAGTTCTCTAGATAATGACTTGAAATCTCAGGAGAACACCGGCCGCCCCAACTAGGTAATTAATAACTTCTCTCACATATCTTATTTACCTAACTAACCAATGTTTAAGAAACGAGACAGGAGACTGGGTGTGGTCTTCAGATGAGGACGAGGATGAAGAAAATCCAGGAAAAAGCAAAACTTCAAAAACTCCAAAAGTTGTAAGTTTTGATTCATGCTTTAATATATAAATAGTTTAATTTTGGACTGTGTTTGCTATTTATATGCAGCCAAGTGCATTTTTGGAAATATCCTTTGTTTAAATTTTTTATATTATGTATCGTTGATAATCTTTACCAGTCACTATTGCCACAGTTTTTCAGTAAAGAGATTCACAAAACCATAAAAAATATTAATATCTATTAATTTATTATTTAAATGGTAAATATATATTTAGATATCCATATCTGAAGAGAACCTACCAGAAAACCAGCGCACAATTAATTTGGTTCTCAGAATGAGGAATACAAGGAGAGAACTTAATGATATCAGATTTGAGTTCCAACCTAATAAGGTGAGGTGGACTTTAATCAAAGAATTATATCACATGTTAGCAGACAATTTAATAGAGTAAAAATCTTAGAAGCATATTTTTTACATTTAACATCTTTGTAAGGGCGTTTATGTTAGCTTGTGTTCTGAGGGTTAAAGAGTGAGTAGACAAACTGCATGGATTTGTCTTTGTTATAGAGAAGGTCAGAAATTAAAAAAAAAACTATTATTCATATAATCTAGGACTCGGCTGAAGGTATTGCTAATGAGTTATTAACTGCTGGTCTTATTGTTGGAGATGATCTTGTAGCTATGGCAGGTTAGTTTTTTATAGTAATCAGAACATTTGAATAGTCCGTTTTTTTATCGTAAGGTGATGTGTTGACTACCTCTTTCGATTAGGTTCCTTTTATCAGGATGGATTAAAGTAGAACAATTGCCTTGTTTTACCACTTACCAATATTTAATTTTTCCTGTAAAATCTTAGAAAATTAAAAATTAGACTAACAGATTATATTTAAACAAAAGAAGAATAAGAGCAAATTGGCTATTTGGTACAAACTCTTCATAGATGTATTGTCATTTTATTTGTTTTTAATTTTGCAGCCAACTTGGACAAGCTAATAGTAAACCCGCCACCCAGCAAGAATTTAACTTTCCGGATATCAGCTGGAATTAATCATTCAGAAACTCCTGATGAGAAGGCTTTGTTAGGTAAAAAATAATTAGAACAAAACATAAAAAATATGATGTAAAAAACCTTTAGACGAATTTTCGAGGTAGAAGATATATTTTTGCACTTCTGTATGAAAGGGGTCTGGGCACGAACGAGAGCAAGTGATTTAAGCACTTTCATGCAGTGATTTTTAGTATTTAAGATTTTTTCAATACATTAGAAGGTCTTAATTTGTTTTATTCGTTTAGCCCTATTTAACAGAAACGAAGTATATCAACCATAAAAAAATTCTTACATCACTCTGCTGGAAAGTGCCTAACATCATTCTGTTCGTAAATAGTCCCCTTTGACATATCTTTCCCATTTTCTTTTAATTTAATTTTTTGGCTAAAAGAATAGAATTATAAGAGAAGAAGTATAGTGTGAACCTCTTTTTCGTAAATCTGACAAAGGAACTCCTCCAGCTGACAAAAAACCTTAAAATTTTTCGAGTATATAATTTCTAGAAAGCTAACTTTATATTAAGGAATTCAACAATTCATAGCTAACTTATTAAAGGATTTGTAATATGCTTTACACTATACTAGAAAATAAATTTTAACACGATATAATTTACGTGAGAAAAGCTTTATCTTAAGAAATGCGACTATTTACAGCTGACTCTTTATATGAACAAAATGAAAAAAATATGCCCTTTCCTCCTACCCATATGTGTACAGTGTACTGTATACACAGTACAACGCTAGGTCTTGTTGAAAACGTAACGAAAGTACTGAGATGGATTTTTAATAAATGCCGCGTTTTTTCGACAATTTTTTCGACATTGATTGATTGAACGAAGACGATGGAATTTCAACACAGAGTATACAACATAAGGATTAAAAATTTTAAAATTATTATTTTAGCAATTTGTATAATGTCTAATACAACTTAAATCCATTTTCGCTGCATATTTATTAATGCATCTTTTTAGAGCTGTGTTAGACATTATACAAATGGCTAAAATAATAATTTAAAATTTTGAATTCTCAAGTTATATACTCTGTTAAAATCGTACGGGGCATTGATCTTCAAGATGGAATAAGGTTTTTAACAGAGTATACAATTTAAGTATTCAAAATTTTAAAATTATTATTTTGGCCATTTGTATAATGTCTAATACAGATCTAAAAAGATGCATTAATAAATATGCAGCGAAAATGGATTTAAGTTATATTAGACATTATACAAATGGCTAAAATAGTAATTTTAAAATTTTGAATTCTTATGTTGTATACTCTGCATGTGTTGAAATCTCATCGTCTTTGTTCAATCAATCAAAGTATAAAAAATTGTCGAAAAAACGCGGCATTTATTAAAAACCCATCTCTGTTGTATTGCTATTTATTGTTATTTTTTTTTACATAATTTATTTCGAGGTAAACATGAAACAAACTTTGGATTTATGTATTTTAAATGTTTATATTAGATACGAATTACGAATTAAAGATTATAAATCATTTACATTTGAAGTCCGAGATATTATTTTTTGTTTGAATAGAAACTCATGAAAAAAAATATGATTTTATTAACTTAAATTCATAAAGGGATTTTTATTATTTTACAACGATTGCAATAGATGAAGTATATTTATTATTAATGCACAGATAAAACATAGATGTGAAACAACAATATGAAGGCAGTACTTCATGTGATGGAATTGATTCGAGTAAAAGTTGAAAGAACAGCTCTAATTAACTCTAATGTGGAAAACTAGAAAACTTCAGTTTAATTCAACTTTGAGATTTCATGTATGCTCCGATGAGATACTCCTATTGGCTCAATCAGACATTACCTCTCTTTCTTAGTACCTTTATTGCTAAAAGTAATAAAAATAATGTCTGTCCATTAGAGTTAAATTAGTCTCCTGACATACCCTGGATATTGTACAGTAATGATGAGCACGCTATAGTTCGAATTAATAATTGGCTAATATCAAATGTTGATTTATCCGTACATTTGGACACCACAATTTTTATAAATATTTAATATCTTTTTTTCAGGATTCGCTCAACTGAGTATAACCCAAGATTAGAAATTCACAAAGAGAGAAATCAACTTTATACAAATATTTTAATAAAACAAAATGAAAAAAAATACAATCTCCTTCCATATTGTGAAATTATGAAGCTTCATTATTCCAGAGTATATTAGTGCTATTCTTGTTCTAAACTTTATTTTCCTTTATGTTGGATGTGGTGCTTTGATGCGTTTGGAAAGCAATTTTTAAACAACCAATTAAAGAGTTGTATTCATGAAAGTTATTTGAAGAGTTTAGTCACTTTACTAAAAAATTATTTTAAACACTTCTAGGAATTTTTTCCAATGGGATTTGAAGAATTTTGCATGGTATTTAAAGTTGAATGAGGTTAATCAAATATGAAAACATGGGTTTAATTTATTTTGTCATGGCGCTGGGTTACCTATAGTCTAAGCTACAGAAATAGGGATTAAGTCTATGATTTTATTTTATGATTCCCTGGACAAATAACTATAGAATTTATAGTTTATCCTCTAGGTTCAGAATCGGTTTAATTCCACTGAATGCTGATTCAGAACGGTTATATTATGATTTGATCTATTATGCTATAAAACTATTTAAGACTAGCTCTTAATTTCTTTCGTGATTATTCCATTATAAATAATTGTCAATTTAAGCGTTTTTTTAAATTTTCATTTTTGTGACTTTTTATGTGATAACTTAATCCTCAATGAAATTATCACAATATATATTTTTTTCTTAAAAATTAAGATAATAATATTTTTATTTTCTAGCTTGTTATAGTACTTGTAATTGCTAATTTTCTATTTAAATGTTCTCTATTTAAAGTGAATTATTTTAGTAGATTTAAAAAGAAGGTATGTTACATAGATAATTTCAACCTTTTGTTAAAGGGGTATGAAGGACCTTAATGACATAATAGAAAGCCAATACTAAATAATGTGAAATAGCGTCCCAAAGACAGGTATTTGAACATAATTAGTTACCAATAACATATTATTAACTATATTTAGTTATTTAAAATTTAGATTTTTGATCCTATTTAATTTACTGAGCAAAGTAAATTGCGGTCAAGAGTATTTGAAAAAAAAGAACTATTTAGAGATTTATTTCAACTGATCATCATAATGTTTGTTTCTGTGGAGCTATTATAATTTATTGAGTCTAGTTTTTTTATTAATAGTTTTTTGTCAATGTTCTTTCTTAATGTTTCTAATTGATTTTATATAAGGGGGGGGGGGGGTAATGCAACCATCGCGTAATCAATGATTAAATGGCCGTTGGAATTCGATTTTCGATGTGAAATTTTGAATGAATATTG
>LS052022.1:10664-22709 GCA_900241095.1 Acartia tonsa | reverse complement strand
CTAGCGTCAGATTTTTGTTGTTGATACCGTATTTGCAGCTGTTGATACCGTAACAGTTTTGTTTATAGAACCCACCTCTTAATTAGATTAATCATTAAAGACACTACCATAGATTAAAATAACCAGATTTTAGTCGATAAATGAAAAAATTTAAAAAAAAATTATTTACTGATACAGTTACAAGTTTAATGCCCCCCCCCCCACACACACACTTCCGGTTATAGGCATACCTTTAAATAAAATGTTGACCCTTCGTTGTTTGAGGTAACTAATATTTTGGTCTCTCAACTCTGTTCGATCCTCTTCTTCCATCTGTTAAGCACAATAGACATTAGAATTTTGACAGCATTTACAAGTTAAAATTACTTTTGAAGCAAATCAGTACGTTAAAACAATAAAAACTGTGGGTCTAAGGAAAATTAGGCAGCTCGATGAGATAACATATCAAAACTTCATATATGCTCCTAAATTTAGCAATATTAAATATTTCTATTTTATCAATTATCTAATAATTATTTTTCCTGATAGCAAGTAGCGTAGATGTTCTTCCCATTTTCCTCCCAAAACTTGGCGTCTTTCTTTTGCAGCTCTACAACACTTTTGGAAAAAGAAAAGTTGCCTTCGCCCAAAAACAGCACCTTGTCCTTCTTCTCTATTTTCAGGGCGGTTTCCATTGTAAATTTGGGGCTAATTCGCAGATCGTTCAACCCTTGATACATTTTGGCAGATAGTTATCTACAGATTTTTTTTTTGAAGAAATAACCAAACTTCAGCGTTTTATATCATTTCAATATTTTATGTTGATTTCCATTTTTAGATTGTTTTGATGATCTCTTCAGGTTATCATAGCATATTAATAAATCTTATTTCTGAAAAGTGAAAAGGTGAAAAGTACGTTTCTTTTAGGTATTATTTCAAGTTTGTAAAATTATTTACAACTTGTGTTAGTCTAGTCTCTGGCATGTTTTATTTTACTATTAAACAAATAAAATTAAAACAATAGAAAAAATTCCACTAGACAACACGTCATTAAAAAAAGGCGTATTAAAGACCGTAAAAAATTCCAGGCCATGCCCAACAAAATTACGCACTTTGAAGCTTTTAACTAAAAAAGCGTAACATTGATAACCCTTAGAAATAAAACAATACAATAATAAATAGGATTTTTTAACGAAAAACATGGAAAATATTAGCTAAATTATCACGTGGTTAATCAATAAAGCACTCATTAATTGTTCACTTATCACAATAAGAATAAAAATGAAATTATCATATCACATATATTTCTCACAAGTCAGTCATATGATGTCAGAAATATATAAATCAGCTGAGGATGAAATTTTTTAGAACTTTATTAAAAAAAGCTACCTTTAAAAATTAACATTGGTTATTTTGTTATTTTCTATTTTTATAACGTGCCCATTGAAAACAGTGTAAAAATATAAAATTTATGTACTGAAAATTATTACTAAGAGCTAGCTTTTCTATTTCATATGTGAAAAAACCATTGACCAAAAATCCTCCTAAAACAAGAAGTTTACAACTTTTTATTTACATTTTTTTCTTATAAATATTGATAAACAAAATTGTGATATTATTTAATCGTAAATATCATTTATTTAAAAAAAATAAAATTAGATACCTTTCTCGTTTAGGCTTGAAATTGGCCCCAAACTTACAAATTAAAATATAAAAATAAAAAGTTGTACACCATGTTCAATTATCAAAACACGTAGAACAGAAACACTGTAGCAGACAAAAAGAAAGATTTGCTTTTCTAATTTCTTTCAATATTTTTCTACATACTGTTATTTTAGTTTTTACTGACGAAGCTACCTATCTAATTTAAAAATAAAATGTTCATTAGTATATCTTAAAGTACCGGATACCTTTTCATCGTTATCTGATGCTAGAATTATCCTACGGTCTATTTCAATGTTAATATCATGCATGATGATCGATTCGATCCTGTAATTAACAGTTAAATACAATTTAGAAAGCGTTTTAAACTCCATAATCATTACCGGAAAGGCTGTATTTCCATTTTAAGCGTGATGATGGTTAGATTTTTAAATTTTATATATTAGATAATACAATTATCCAATTTGCTTGAATTTTTTATTATTTTGATCTGTACTTTGTTTGTTTGTCTGACTTTCTGATTTTTGTTGAGCTTCCGGCCCTTTTTATAGATGTTGATTCCATTACCTTTTTTCGTTTAATTAGATGCTTAAAGGTTTAACTTTCTACCTTTACATTAGATAAAATAAAACTAATTCTAGATTTCACCTAAAACCTAAAATGCACGGAGAGAAGGGAATCGAACTGCTACGCGAAGCTGCTCGTAGTCAAGATGTACTTCTACCCTTTAATGAAGACCAGGTATTACTTACTTAGGCATGTTCTCGTGAATTATTCTAATGAGTTCATTTATATATATAAACTAATCAATAATGATGTATCGAGTTTTTGAAATAAATTTACAAGTAATTAAAGTAAAACAATTTTAAATAAATATGATTTTTAGGTTAGACAAACTTTGGAAGAAACTAAACAACTGTGGGAGAAGAACCGACAAGAAGTGGCTGAATTATCAAGTGCTACTGTTACCCCAAGCATAGCTTATAGGACGATTGAGAATGATAACCTTAGTTATTGAAATATATATATGGCCTGTAAAAAGATGTTAGTTTGATAAAGTAGTCTTGGGTTGAGATGGATCAATAGCTTCTAAATCTTTTTGTTAATAAAAATTAAATTAACATCAGGATGATATACTTACATCACATTGATTTCAGATAAATGCAAAAGCTGTTTTGAAATATACGTATACTTGTAAGTGTAAGTTGGTAAAACCCTGGAGGCGGTTATCCACCCTTCTTAATTTTGAAAACACTCCCCGTTTGCACGACTTTAATAAGGATAAAGGGTCCTACCCCAAACGTAGGAGTCTCAAACGTTGGAGTGGACAAACGAAGGAGTCCCAAACGCAAGAGTCCCAAACGTTGGAGTGGACAAACGTAGACGTGGGACAAACGTCGGAGTGGACATTGCTTAAGAAAAACCTAGGAGTGTCCGCTATTTTATTAATATGATAATTTTGAAATTTTTTAATACCCCTGTCTACAAAATAACGACTATGGCCGCAGCGCTCGGCCCCCTAGCCTGCCTAGCCGCAGCGCTCGGCCCCCTGGCCTATAACCTAACCTAACCTAACTAAGAAAAATAACGGGACCGAGAGGGGGTTGTATAAAAAATTCAAAATTGAAAAAAAAATTGGGACTTTTGTTTGTCCACTCCGACGTTTGTCCTAAAAATCTTGCGTTTGTCTACTCCGACGTTTGGGACTCCTGCGTTTGTCCATTCCGATGTTTTTCCACTCCTACGTTTGGGACTCCTACGTTTGGCAACGTTCAATGGAACCATTATCTTTATACGCAATTTCCTGCTTTACCTTAAGGCTCTTAATACTGTCATAGCATTTTATTATACACAAGGATGACGACTTTCATAAAAAGTAGCACAGCAAAGACTTGCTAATCAAAAAAATTACAGGCTGTGGATTTATAGAGTATTTAAGACTTGTTAATTGGTCCTTGGAAGGTACATAACTATTTTGGCCGTGAATAAACATGAAAAAAATCTGATTTGATATAGACAAATTATTGCTCAATTTAGATATTTAAAAAAATATGTACCACTATATGCCTTTAGAGGCATAGCCGTTAGTATTTAATAAAACATTGGTATAGAGAATTTTCACACAAAACATTTTCAGCTATCAATCTTAAATAGGCTATATGACTTATAGACTAAATATTAGTATAGAGAATCTTTAAAAAAATTAATCTATCCTATTTAGCATTCACTAAAGAACACGATTTAGAGACCTAATACTAGAGCAGCTACGCTACTAGAAATCTAGTAATACTATATGTAAACAAAGATTAATAATCAGATTATAGGAAATTTATTAATACATGTTTGATGTCTATAATAAAGAAGAAACTTTATAAAGTAACAGGATGTGTGTCTGTCTATATATGTTTTTTTTATTTATTTATCAATGATGTTATTGACAAGCATTAAACTTATTGAGTTCTCAACTATAGTGAAGTTCACATAGTTTACAGGATGGTTTTAGTCTATTTTATAAGAAAACATATGTCTTGTAAAGGTTTTGGGATATTTTCCCTTCTAAAATAAATTGAGAGAGTAAAAACCATGTTTCAGTTGTAAACATTCATGTAAAAGTTATAAATTAGATTTAGCAAGTTGTCTGGTATTTGTTTGTGTCTTATTTTCCTCATATCTATCTATCTGTTTGTCTGTCTGTCCGCCTGCCTGACTGCCTGCCTCCCTGTCTGTCTGCCTATCTGTCTGCCTGTCTGTCTGTCTGTCTGTCTGTATGTCTGTCTGTCTGTCTGTCTGTCTGTCTGTCTATCTATTTATCTTATCTATTTATCTATCTAGTGGGTTGTCTGAATGGTGTCTCAGGCTTTACCTTCCCCTCTGATTGGGAGAAGGTGAGAGCAAGGATGCTCTATAGGAAACAACAAGAGGTAAGACAGTGCAGTAATAAAGGGTATCTTATTTAGGGATAAATTAATCTTTCTCAAAATCAGGGAGGTAGGGGATATTGAACTACAAATTATACTGCTACCCAAAGTTTTATCTTACAATTTGGTCAAATTTGTTAGTATTTTTATAAATCTTTAAATTAGCAAATCTTCATAAATGTAAAAAGCTGTATAGCCACTGTATACTTGGACAGAAGTATTGTATACACTGGTACTGGTACATCATTTCATTTTCCATTGTCTTTTCCCTGCTAAAAATTCACTATTTAGTCAACTTTCATGACAAGAGGAAGTTTTTTTGGTGGCCCTGAGATAAAAGAATTCCCAGAGCATATATTGACAACAAGTCCTAAACCAGTTACTACACCAAAACCTATTGTTATTGATCCATTAATGCAGGTTATGATATTTATCGTTTTTATTCAATTCAATTAATATCTGGTGGATTAGAACTAGTTTCTCATCCATACATTATTCATTTGGCAATTTGATAAATATAAAATTTTGAAAGAAAAACTGTAAATATAATCAATATTTGTGTTCAGCAAGTACTTGATATCTCCAACATAAAAGAGGTGGAGGAGAGATTTCAATTAGGATCCATGTTTATGACTCGTACAGCTTTTGCTGCGCCCCTTGCACCACCAAAAGCTTACAGGTATAGTTATTTATTGCACTGTATTATAGAAAACTTTCCACAGAGATTAAAATTTGAAAGAATATAAGCTAACACCAGTTAATTTTATTTAAATATTTGTAGTAAATTGTTTTTAATACGTTTCTGTACATGATTTTCTTATGGCCGAGAACTGGTTCTAATTCAGCAGATATTAATTGGTTTGGAAGCCATACTTTAAAATCATTTCCTTGTTAAATGTGCACAGCATCAAAAATTTCTGATATGAACTTGTAATTGTAGCTTTCATAATCATAAGGAAATACATTTAATTAGTTGATTTTAAAAGTTTTTTTTTTGGTTACTTATTTTTTAAAATACAAATTCCTTAAAGTTTTCATAATATTTTTTTTTAAGTTGTACTATATTTAAATCAATGTGTTTTATTTTTATTTTAAATAAGTATGATGTTAGTCTGTATAACTTAATTAATTGACAAAATAAACCTTTTATTTGTAAGTGGTTTAAATTTAGTGGAGCAGAATCAGTGTGGAACTTTACGCGTGCAATGATCAAGCGAGAAGTTTATGAAGCCGGAACAGGCAACTCCCTGTTCTCCCCCATCTCCATCCTGGTCACACTCAACATGATCCTGCTGGGGGTCACTGGGGATACAGAGACTGAGATGAGACAGGCATTGGGTACCTAACACTTTTTTCCTTTTCAAATATATTTTCAGTAGCAATACTATTCTTTAATTTACTTTGTCAGACTGTTAGTACAAAAGCAACTCCATAACACTATTGAGGAAATTGTTATATTTCAGCTGATATTGAAGAAAAGTTTAGTGAAGATTACTTTAGTATTTGTGCATCTAGTCTGTAATTGTTTTGTTTAATTTACGGTTAATTAATTAATTGTTTAAATGCTTTATAAAGGCTAAATTCTGGAAAATTGTTGCTGTACATTGAACACAACGAGTAACTTGAGATTTGATTCTACACAATATAAAGAACCTTGTTCAACTATTAATTTCTGAGAAGTGGTAACTTAAAACCATCTTGGTTTCGGATATTATCTCAGATCATTGGAATCAAAATACCTACACACGGATGTGTCTTTACAGTAATTATTTGGAAATAATGGCATTAGATCAAATTTCAATAAATAAAACTGAGTTTCTTAACTAGATTCTCTTGCTTTGATATGTCATATTTCTTACTCCAAATACCCCAAATGCAGTAAAATTATCTACAGTTGCTCTAGCATAACCCCACAATAAACAAAACAGCCCAAAAATATTTTGTATTGCAGGTTATCCCCGCTACACTGGACTTGTTCATTCTCAGTTTGCCAAGATTTTAGAGTCTATGGACAAGGATATTGGTGTTACTGTCATCACTTCAAATGCCATTTTTGTTCAGGTATAGAAAAGTTAATCTAATTATATGAATTTTCGAGTCCTTAATTAAATACTTCAGGCCTTTGTTAAACATCTAAATCATTATGCATAACAAACTTGATGAAATATAACATTTTAATTTCTTTTTTTTTTAATAGTATTGTTTTAAAACAAATGTTTATCTTAAGGTTTTAAAATTTAGTTATTAACTCTGACATTAAATCTTTTTCATTCAATTTCAGGAAGGTTTTCCATTGAATCCAAGATTTACTTCAAATCTAGGAATGGTTCACTAATTTTCAAAAAAAAGTGCATCTTACAATAGCTAAAAACTGTTATAAAGAAAAAGTGAATCTTTTACTCCTTAATTAATTTCAATTTCTTACTTAAATAAGATATATTTGTAAGGAGAAACAAGATTTTCTTTTAAATTATTTATTTTTTACTTACAAGAAAACATCATCTTCTATTATTCATAAAGTTTACCAAATATAAAATTTAATTTAAGGAAATTGAAAACTTGGGGAAAAATATTTCTTTCACAAATGTGAATGTTAAAATATTTTGTTTTATGTTAATACTATTTTAAGTTTACACTTTTGGGATTTTATTAAGTAGTCATTTTTAATAGGTTTAATTCAGTGTGCGGGGGGGGGAGTTACTACTAACCAACAAAGATAATGATGAATAATTTGATTCTTTCTTAAAACAAAATAATAAAGATTGAGCTTTTTTTCACCTTTTGTAATTTTTTTTCACAATATAACAGTAGGTATATTCATGTAAGGAAAGCATAATCAGTTCAATGGTAAGTGTGTTTTAAAGGAATTAAGAAATAAACAAACAATCCTATTATATAAAGTACTAAGCTTTTTTTGTCTGTAGCGAAGGATCTCACTAACCACTGAACCGATATGGTTTTCCTTTCAAGGGAAGTTTTGTATAGGCCCTAAGATGGTTTTAGGCTATTTTTTTTATTTTTATAACTAAGTCTTTGTATGGTTTTAAACTATTTTTCTGCCCTTCCATATCCTTTCAAATTTAGAGCTTCTAGAAGCTAGGGGAGCAGCAACTAGTAGAACTGACAAAGTAACAGACAGAATCTGTTTAGTACATTTTTGATGAACCATTGGTAATGAGTAGGAAAGACTTATGGTGCACAAACAGATCTTGTTCATCTGGATTTCACCAACAGACCACAAACAATGATGAGATTAATGAACAGGAACAATTTAAAATCTCTATTAGAAAGGATACTTCAATGGGGGTTAATTTTCATCTATGCTTGTTTGATTATTTTAAAGTAGAGCGTTAGCTGTTTGTTGATTTTTTAGATGTTTCAAGAATTGGGCTTTTTAAGCTAAAATTAAAAAAAAACATTATGATTCAAGAGAATTAAAGTATTTTCAATAACATTTTTGAAAAATATATATCTTTACCAATTAGCTAATAAATCACCCATGTAACATATCTACACTTTGTTTAAAAGCCAGTCTTTTGAGTGAGATAGGTTCTAATGAAACCCAACTACATAATGAATTCCTCCAAAAATGGGTTTTAATATTTTTGAAACAGTTTAAACTGGAAAGGGTTTAAAAGTAGCTCGTGGTCTAAAACAAGGATTAGGCCCATTTTGTACAACTAAGTACAATACAAAAAATCTTGTTGAAAAACACTTTAATAATACTTGATTTGCACTCACTTTACATTATTAAAGAATCATATAACACATCAATAAATTAAGATTATATAAATTCTCTTCAAATTTCTTGAAATGTAATCTTTAATTCTTTTCTTTGAAACATAATATCAAACTTGCTAATATAATTCTCTAGAAATTTATTTCATTATCATCATTGAAAAATCTAAGATTTAAAGAGGCAGTGTGTTCATCTAAGCTTAGATTCCTAGTCAACATAGGTTTTTCTAGAATATTTGTTTATGATAATAAAGGAGTCCACCCAAGCGAAATAAAACATTTTGTTTTTGTTTGATATGAATTGGTATGTGTTAATGAATAGTTTATATTCAATTTTTTTTTATTTTTCTGGCCATATGCAGCCTTGTTTGAAAATCACTAAAAACACAGTAAAACTTGAAAATATTTTTGGTCATGAAATGTGTGTTTGTTAAAGATAAGAGGAAATCCTATATTTTGATAAAAACAAGATTATTTATCAACATGTTTTTTTTTACACAAAACAAAACAAGGTTATCTAAAATTATTGATTTGTTTTGCTTCAGGTTTTTTATATTGACACTTCTAGTTACAACTCTTTCAGGTTTCTAATATTTTGAATCTAAATAGCTTAAATCTCACTGCACTAAAAATTTAATGTGTTATTTTTATGAATAACACTAAAAACTTCTTATTCTTATATTAGATAACAAAAGAAGAAAGAAAGCATACAAGTGTTTGTCTACTAAGCATAACATATTGTACATTACATAATAAGGTTGAGTATTCAATAAACTATTGTGTGCTTTTATGACTTACAAGAAAGACACAATTACAAAGAATAGTAATAAGAGAAGAATGGTTAATATTATGAATATAATGCAAAATTGTCAAAGCGTGCTTAGTTGCAACAATCTGTATATTAGTAGACTCCGATAATTTTTCAGTACTATCAATATTTATTGTGATAAAATTTTGTTTTGGTAAAATTTATCTAATAAGCTAGAAACACTAGTACATGAAGTCTTGTTATTAAATATATTATTTTGACTGTGAGTGTACAATATAGATAACCTTCAACAATAATATAATAACAAAAATAAGATAATAGAAAGTGATAATATATTATTTTACAAATGAATTAAACATTAGCCCCCTATTTATCTAGATTTTCTAATTTAATCACACTTATTTTTTTATATTATTTGAAACACATTAATACTGAAAATCATGTATAGCATCATATTACAGACAATTTTTTACAGATATCAAAATAGAAATAACAAAATTGATACCAGTTTTGTTAGTCCAAGCTTTGGGCTCCTCAGGGCTAGCAAAAATGGTGTAAATATTTATCTTGATATATGAGGAAAGTTGTCTATAATATGATGCAATAAATAACTGTAATGGCTTAGAAAATTCTATGTAGGCTAGAAATAATTGGGAAAATGTGGGATTTTGAAATAATAAATGTCATCAAAGATTTTAAAATGTCTGGTACCCAGGTTTATCAGTTCCAAAACAAATAATGTTATCCAAAACATGTTTACAGAACCTCTGCCAGAGACCTCAAAGTTTGTACTCTGTAATGCTCTTTATTTTAATGGTAAGTAATACTTTTCATAATATAAACAAAAGCAAATAAATTGCATTGAATTAAGTTAAAACAAAGCTAATTAAATTTGCTCATTAGTGATAAACTAGACTAAAGAACCAAAGTGTAATTAAAATACAGAAAAAATAACTCTCACATATAAAAAGCTGAAGAAAGTTGCACACTCTAACACAGGAAGTAAAGTAGCTACTTATTGTAAAAGAAATGTAAACAAAACACTTCAGCACCTGTCAAACATTCACTTTTACTTACATTATTTTTCATTGTAAATAAAAAAAAGATTTTTTAACAGACCTTAATCTTGATTACATACTCTTAAAATTTTAATAATATTTTACTTGAATATTAGTATTTGTACTACTTGGAGCATATTATTCATATTATCTTTAATATAAATGATAGGAAACAAAAGTCTCAATATTAAGAACTTTCGAGTGGTTTTTAACATCAACTTTTCTTACTAAATACAAGGAAAAAATGATAAAATGTTGTTGCTTTATGTTCTTAGAGGATATATCTAGATAATATTACTGATAAAATGCATCCTTGATATGTAAAAAAAGGAAATTCAGAAGGAAATTGGCTAAAAGAACACAGCTAGGGTTTCTATTCTTACACAAATTATTTCTTGTAAGTTAGATACAATAGTTTACCTTAAAAATTTAAAAGATACTTTTGTATTCAGTTTTGCTTATTTTTTAGTGTTAATTAATTAATTTTAATCAAACTTGTTAATTGTTAAACAAATCTTTAGGCAGTTGGGAGTATGAGTTCTTATTTGACCCCCCAGACTTTGTTGGAATTGAGGCAGAATTTCATAGCTTCAACAAGAACATTGACCTTACTCTCATGTCTGCAGCTATGGACTTTCCATATGTGTCAGGTAAAGAAATTGATAAAGAAGATGTATGTTTGTTTATCTGTTGACATCTTAGTATGTAAAACAATCTAGGGTGCTAAATGGAACTCATTCATTGGTCACCTCATTCATCCACTGCCCTCCTACTGGTTGAATGTATTGTATTTTTAGCCAGTTATGATTATCATTTTATTTATCAGAGTACATTAAAATCTGATGCAACATCCAAGTAATAATATGTCTATTAGACTAATATTTTCTCAGCCACTCAGATTGGAATTTACTAGAATGATTTAAATTAAGACAAAGCATCTAGAAGCAAAACTTACAGTAAGTCACATTCCAGTTTAGTTAACCTATTTGATATTAAGACAGAATTGTAAATAAGCACAAGTACTTATTTCTTGTTTTTCTCGAAACAAAAAAGAAACAATGACCAAATATTACTTTAAACCTATTGGACTTGCAGAAATATTTAACTCAAATGCAAATTGAAACTTGAATTAAGTTGTGCGAATAAATTTTCTGTTAAGGAAAGTATGTGTCCCTAGAGTGTTTTTTTCTACCTTTATAAAATTATTTTATGAAAACATGGAAAACAATTAGAAAAAATAATAACAGATAAAAGAGTAAATCGTTTTTTTGTATCTTATTATATAAAGTAGTAAGAGGATCTCACTAACTGCTGAACTAATATGAATTTCCTTTGCAGTAAAGCTTTTAATAGGTCAGGGGAAGGTTTTAAACTATTTTTGGGGAGGGTATCTTTACCATTCCAATGAATATTGACCACCAAAAAAAAGTGTTCCTAGAGTCCATCAGAGGCGCAGCCACTAGTTTTGCCTTAAGTAAGTCCAATAATTAGCAAAGAGGTAATTGGTGGTTCTAAATGCATTTTTATTCAAATCCACTTTCATTTCAGAATCCTAATATCTTTCCCTTGAGTGTAGAGAGTATAATGGAAGGTTTAGTAACTAAAACAATATTATTTAGAAATAGATAAACAGAGAAGTTTCTATTTAGATAATACTTAATTAAGATTAGAGATTGTTTATTTGTATTTGGTACTTTTGTTTTTGAGTTCTTTTATCTAATAACATACTGTGTATTACACCGACTCAGAATTATCACTTTTTTTGAAGTTCAATGAGCGCACTATTTCAACCCATTCCTTTTATGATATAAAGACCAATGATACCAAAAAAAAGTGTTCTGGTAGCTTTTTTTCAGCAATATGTCAAATTCGATTTTCATAAAAAAGGGGAAGGTTCCCCCCTGGGGGTGAAATTTTTTTT